>CAMZMU010000089.1:4438639-4540393 GCA_947311845.1 Poa pratensis
TAATCTACACTAAATGTCTACTTAATGCGGTTCGTCACTTAGTTAGACCTCATAACTATGTAGAGAGAACTAGAGATAGACCCATTGACTTATTCATCTTGGTTTGCCCCTGATTCAACTTGATCTATAATATTATTATAAACATATAAACGTCAGTGATGTCACGAATTGATCAGAATGTGAGGATTAGTCACCCAAGTCGAAAACACGAACTATAAATAAGTCACCAAGTTGTACGAGCATCACGTTGGTCAATCCGTCACGACGGACATTAAGTCGCTGACGTGGATGTACAAGGCACGAGCGCGCAAGGACAGAGCCCCGCGAGGCCGCGACGCGCGTCGAGGAGCAGATCCGGCCGAACGGAGCGTGGCACAGCAAGGCCGGTCGAGATGCAGGGAGGTTGCTGCTGCCGCGCGGGAGACCAGCGCCAGGAATGCTCGACTTCTTCGCGGCGCGGCCGCCGCCGAGAGGCATCCGGAGCAACTAGGTCCACAGCGAGTGGAACGGTGGAGCGCAGTGGTGGACCTCTTATCGGCCGAGGCATACGCAATGGCTGGCCGGCGTCCGGCGGCGCGGGTCCTTTTCCAAGAGCGACGGTGGTCGGTGTAGATCTGCCTTCCCGCCGGTTCGGGGCGGGGCGGCCTGGCCAGGGAGGCGCAAGATGGGTAAAAAGAAAACAACTTTATGTTTGTTTTCCCTTCTGCTTTCTCTCGGCGCCCCTTGTAACATCGATCTGGTTGGCTTCCTCATGTCAGTAAAACCGGTTCAGATAGTGCCTCAGCACCTAAAATTAGTCCAACAATTGGAATAACAATGATAGGGGCTGGCTCCGGATCAACAATCGGAATAACAATGTGTGTTCGTTGTGCAGGAAATCATCCCCTTTGATTGCAAAAGGTGGGTTTTCAGGAGTATTTCCCGACTCCAGCCAGCTGCCTATAAATTTGCATTGGCTGCTAGCGCACCAGACAACAAGTTTATGGTGTAACCTGCAACTAACGAAGGATGTGTTGGAATTTGCCTCCGGAATAAAATATGAACAACTGCACTGATAATCGAATGGCCTACCCTGCAAGAAAGAATGCTTATGTCATCAGTGATGCCATAACAAAAGGATGGTTTTCTTTGGACTTTGACTTGTCCGAACTTCAAACTGTTAACTGTGAGTATGACATATATCTATTTAAGCAAGCCATTGCGTAAGATCTGTACGTATCAAATTGTATGGTGGATACGAACCAGTGAGAACTATTCCAGCTTTTCTAGATTGCATCTTTTCCATGGTTTACTATAAAAATTGATCACTAAATCAATGACAACCTATTGATATTTGTGTAGCTCTCTTCTTCTTAACTTATTCTTCCATATTTTGTGCATAACACAAGCAATTTGGTCTCGAACCTCCATGATCTATTGCCATTGCTGTGAACTGACGTAATTGTTGTTAACAAAACCATCAAATCAAGGAGATATCAGTTCTCTCATATTGTTTTGGAATGTAAGGAATGTATGCACAATTTGCTGTTTTTCTTGTTTCTTCTCATTCACCAAATTAAAATCCACATTAACCCATGAGCTATTGCTCTCGTCCGTGTTTCAGCCTCCAACTCTAAATTCATTCACCTCATAACCTGTGTTATCAAAAGCAACAATAAGATCACTGAAATACTACAAATAATTTCATAATGGCGAGTCCTTATTACCCTGTAACTTTAAAGACTTAAAAAAGACTGAAATACTACAAATAATTTCATAAGGACAAAGCAACATGGAGAAATACCTTAAGATGATGAGTTGTTGAAAAATTAGATATTCTTCATGATGTCACTATATATGAATAAGTTATGTTCACTTGGTTCATATATTAGTGATCAAATGTATTGTTGATGTGTGTTTTAATCTTTTTACATAATAGAAGAGTACTACACTTTCGCAATAATCTTTTTACACTGCAACGACTAGAGTCACTCAATAATTTATAAATAATACTTCTCCCTCTTGAAACACTATAATCATACAACCTTATTTGTAGAATTATATGATGCCAATGACATCAAAATATTATGGCAAAAATGAAAAAAACACAAATGAAATGCCAAACAAAAGTTTGTTAAAACTAATATTACCTGGTTGCACCGAAGTCTACCAGGAAATTGGTCACACAAGAACATCTTATTCTAATTGCTACCTGCTTTTTACGCCCTTCCGTGAATTATGTTGCACACTTTAGTTAAGAAAAGTCAATAGATCACTAACATACCCGTACGAAGTTGGGCAAGATTGGTTGTCAAATATTTGCTTATGCGTTTGGATCTTGTTGTCAACAGGTTGTTTCGCCAATCTGAATGCAAGTAAAGATGATCATGGTATGTTTATTCTGGTGCCAATTCTAGCCTGATGAGTTCAAAAAACAAAATTTCTAGCCTGATGATGCTTGAAAGCCTACATGTATCTATTTAATTTTGGTTAGTGTTTCTCTCCACAGGGAACCCATTAATCATCTCTCATTATGGTGCGAGTGAAGATTACCCAGAATGTACTGATCTGGCCTACCACAATGCAATTGAGGACGGTGCTGATATCATCGATTGTCCCATTCAAGTGACAAGTGATGGAGTTCTTATATGCATGAGTTCTATTAACCTGGCGGATACCACGGATGTTCGGAGTACACCTTTCAGTTCCCTTGATTCTATCATTCAGGAACTTCAGACCACATCAGGAATCTTCACGTTCAATCTTACCTGGGAGAATATTAGCATAGTACTTTGAGACGTAAGTTCTTTGTCATGTTGGTGAGATGATTTTTAAGTTGTTTTGTATGCCGAGTGTATATTAAAATTAATCGAAAAATCTAGATGGAATGAAGTTTTATTATAAAAAAATATCCCTACTAGAAAAAAAACTTCATATGTCTTTAAATTTTAAAACAAATAACCTTCTGATTCAGGGGAACCAGAATCAAGTAATTGTGCCTTCCAGAACCTGTGGTCTTTTAGATGGCTCCAAGAAATTATTTCTATGGCTTTTGTCATACAAACTAATATAGCATCATCCTTCGTAGTGTATATGGCAGCGTTTAGGAAATTCTTGTGTCCATTTTATCATTCAGATGCTCCATCTACATGTAAATATTTAATCAAAATTGCATACTGTAAAACTATAATTATGCATGCTTGGCCATAGTGTTTTAGAGCTCTCTTTCTTATCTCTTTGTATGGCATATATCTGTCTTAAAATTGAGAAACATATATACTTCATCCAGCAACGTACATATATGCATATATGCATGTGATGATGTATATACTTTTGCGGCGTCGTTATCATAGACATTTCCCTGCCACGGTCAGGTTTATCATGCATGACCCGTACTCTGAATAACTTTGCGAGATAGGAGCTTCATCCTCACGTTTTCCCTTTAAAGACAGAAAGAGATGCCAAGAAGAAGATAAAGCGGCTGCGCCCTACCTATTGTGGCCAGCAAAATTTTACTGACCATCCCTTTAGTTTCCTTTCATTTATTTATTGGACTTTATCTATCTTGCTTAATTAGATTATTTGTTTGTCTATGTTTTTAATTTTTATTTTTTTGGATAAACTATCTATTTAGCCCGTCCAACTCTTTCTCGAATTCATGTTTGGCTCGACATCAATTAAAAGTTTAAAACCGTCACAAATTGGATACATCGTCACCTTGGGTGTTTTGTATGGTTCGTGGAGAGGAGGGTGGGCTGTTTTGCAAAGAGCGATCAAGTTCTGCCCTCTGACATCCCACCAGCTCAATACATGTTGACCCAGTTAGGTTATAGTCACACAACAGAGGAATATTTCTGCTGTTATTTTGCAATTAGAAAAAGGTGCAGTCTTATAACTATAAAGAAAATGATAATTCAGTATAATGGTCTTTACTTGTCCCTTGTGTGCAGCCAGTATATCTAGCCCATTCAGCGATTATTATCTGGTCAGAAACCCAAGGTACACAAATAAAGGAAAATTTCTGAAGCTATCAGACTTTCTGGCATATGCGAAGGATAAACATTTGCTTGGCATCATAATCATTATAGAGGTGATACTTCCTCGTGAACTACTCTCAGTTTTGACCCTTAATGTACTGAACACATGATTTAGATTCACCCTCTTAAACTGTTTTGATGCGTTATATCACATGACAGCTATCAACGTTCTCTAAAGTAAGAAGAGACGGTAATTATCATTTGTGTTTCCCTATGTTGCGTATTTCATTTTGTGTTTCGCCAACTCTAAAAATTATGAGTGAAGTGCACAAGACCATGTAGGGTACAATAAACATTTTACCACATCTAGCGAAATATTGTCAATAAAACTATTTACATTACTAGGGTTCACTCAGTTCCACTAGATTAAATGACAGTATTTACCCTGAAAATTAGTCTTGTGACAAGTGTGATATTGTGAAAAAAATTAATGGATTAATTAGTGTCAAAAGGGGTAAGTATTTTCACAAATGTGAAGCTAGGCGATAAAAATGGGGCAAGTACAGTCAAAAGAATAAATTTTTAGGGTAAATGCTGTCATATACTCATATAGTTAATATGCATAAAAGTAATGTGCCATGTATATTCTTGTATGAGTGTGCACATATCAATAGTTAGAGATAAAGTTGTATATTGGAGACCCTATCAATATCTAAAATGACATTTGTTTAGAAAGAGAGAATATTTTTAATGTTCCTGAAAATCTCTCTAATAATAGAGCTGTCTGTTCATTACTTCATTTACCATTCTATCTTCACTACCGCAGAATGCTGCATTCATGGCAAACTCGCTAGGATATGACGTTGTTGATTCTGTAACCACTGCCTTAAACAATGCTGGTTATAATGATCAGACTACACATGAAGTTATGATCCAGTCAAAAGATAGCGCTGTTCTTGTCAAATTAAAGCAGCAGCAAACAAAGTACAAGCTAGTTTACACTCTCCCGCAAGGCATTGGTAGTGCTTCTGCTACATCACTAGTAGCTGTTAAGGAGTTTGCTGATGCGGTAGTTGTTGAAAGGAGTTCAGTTTTTGCCCTCAGTAATCATTTTATCATCAGACAAACCGATCTTGTGGAAGAACTTAGGTCTGTGGGACTAGCAACATATGCACAGGTGTTCAGGAATGAGTTCGTGTCTCAACCGTGGGATTTTATATCAGATGGAACAGCGGAAATCAATAGCTACGTTCAATTGGCTAATATTGATGGTTTCATAACTGATTCCCCCAAGACAGTCAGAAGATACAAAAGTAAGTGTCCCATTTCGTCCCTGTTGTTTTAATTTGCTGTATGATGAAAATCAGCATGGATCCATCTCGACAGTTTTTAGGTCAATTTGAAAAAAAATCAGCATTCTTTGTTCCGTTTTCAACAATATTAATATGCAGTAAATATAAGTAGCCCGCCTTCAAAGCATGAAGTACAATTTTCCTGATCACATTGTGTGGTTTGTGTAGCACATTTTACCATGAGATTTGTTCTAAGAGAAGTAAAATGAAGTTAAGGAAAAATATATTCTTTTCTTAGTTTTGTTGGTCACTGTGTTACCTTGGCTGTATTGTATTGGCAGTGAGTTCTTGTACAAGTTTGGGCAACGACATGCCCTCCTATATGAAGCCTATTGGGGCTGGTAGTCTTGCGCAGTTACTTAAAGGATCTCTTGCCCAACCGCCAACAATGGCGCCAATGCCAGAACTGAATACATCAAGCGTGGAGCAGCCACCGCTCTTCCCTGCTGTGCCAACAATGGCGACAACGCCAGAACTGAATACATCAAAAAAAGGTAAAAGACAATTAATTACTGTTCTATTCTTTTGCTTAGAAGAGATTGGTAACTGCAATTTTTTGAAGAAGAGAACTATCAATATTCATTCATTACTGTTCTATTCTTTTGCCATTTATTTAGATACAATCCGAGTGCTTTCCACAGCAAAACTAGTCAGTTCACTGATATAACGAGTGAAAAACTTCATTGTGGTTAGTCAATCATTAGACATTTCTATGAAATTTACAATATGTATTCTCCAGGGTTTGCCACTCCGATAGGAGTCGGCAGCGGTGTAGGTATTCTGCTACTTATCATTGGTGCTCTCTTTGTGACAAGAAAGCTCATAGTTTGGAAAGCAATGAAGTCCAGAGAGTTTTTCTTCAAACAAAACAGAGGGTTGTTGCTACAGCGGCTTGTAGACAAGGATATTGCTGAAAAGATGATGTTCAGTTTAGAAGAGATTGAGAAGGCAACAAATAAGTTTGAAGAGGCTCGAAAACTTGGAGGTGGAGGCCATGGCAACGTTTATAAGGGGGTTTTATCTGACCAAAGTGTTGTCGCTATCAAGAAGTCAAAATTTGTGATTCAGAGAGAGATAGATGATTTCATCAATGAGGTCGCTATCCTTTCTCAAGTAAACCACAGGAACGTCGTGAAGCTTTTTGGTTGCTGTCTTGAGACAGAAGTTCCACTGCTGGTGTACGAGTTCATTTCGAATGGAACTCTTTCAGAACATCTCCATGTCAGTACTCCATTATCACTTCCATGGAAAGAGCGACTAAGAATAGCCCTTGAAACCTCAAGATCCCTTGCTTATCTGCACTCAGCCGCTTCAGTATCAATAGTCCACAGAGACATCAAATCGGCCAATATACTACTTGACGACCGGCTCACAGCAAAAGTATCAGACTTTGGAGCGTCTCGAGGCATCCCCATTGACCAGTCTGGAGTTACGACTGCCATTCAAGGAACTTTCGGGTATTTGGATCCAGAGTATTACCACACCTGGAGACTCAGCGACAAAAGTGATGTATATAGCTTTGGTGTCGTGCTTGTAGAGCTATTAACAAGGAAGAAGCCCAGTGTCCCCATGTCATCACTAGGAGCTAGTCTAATTGCAGAGTTCCTCTCTCTAGTGAAACAAGACAAGCTCCTGGAAATGCTAGACTGGCAAGTAATCGAGGAAGGGGGTGAAGAAGCCAAAGAAGTTGCTGCGGTAGCAGTGATGTGCTTAAGCTTGAAGGGTGAAGATAGGCCCACAATGAGGAAAGTTGAGACGAGACTTGAAGCAATCCAAACTGCAGTAAACAGCACGGCAGAGGAACTGAGCAATCCGAAGGCTGATGACGATAACTTCAGTATGCGATGCAGTACGTGGGAAGAATGCATGACATCCATGACTTTGCCTCGGTAATCTGATTGATGTCCCCTAATAGCTAGACGAGAAGAACAATCACTAACAAATGGTGTACTCCCTCCGATCCGAAAATACCGTCGCAGCTCGTACGGTCGAGTTGTAAGTGAGCAGCCATTTTCTTGCGACACTTAATCTGGATCGGAGGAAGTATATCTTTCAGTTTTCTTCAATAAATTTCCTCTATGCTAAATATGTAAAAAAATTGGGATAACAACGACAACTGTTGATAATAGTTTGCACAATTCATTTTTTTTAATAATGTACTCATTCCAGTGATGCACTGGATAAAATAGCATGTTGGTGGCAATATTTTTATTTACATTGCGCTAACTAAAAGATGCATTAGTCAGTGATTTTTTGTGATGCTTACTAAAAGTAACTAGCCAGCGAATGATCATGTAACTGCAAAGAACGAACAATAAATAGTAAATAACATATTCTGGTGTGTATCAAAATTTGTTAAATGCTGCAATACCATTATGATGATAACGCTGTCTTAGTTAATGCGTAGATTGAGAGTTCATGTAGGCGTGGAAACAACAAGAGCTATATAGTTGCAGTTTTATCTCAGGAAAAACAGAACGGCCCCCGCGTCGTCCGGACGGGCGACTCGGGCGGCGACCCCATCTCCTACAACAGAGCCCTCTTCGATCTCCGACGTCTCGCCGCCGCCACCGGTCACCACTGCCGGCCAAACCCGTCCGGCAGCCGGCGGCGGCGAGCCTCCATCGGGATCCATGTGGTACAGCGGGAGGGACAGTCGTGGCAGCAGCAACAGGCTATGGGGCGGCGCTCAATTGCTGGGCTGGACGTCGTCTTCTTGAGCTGAGGCTTGATGGAGGACTTCATCCACGTTCAGATCCAAGATGAGTTGGGCTGCTTAATTGTCAAGAAAAAGGAGATCGGCTGGTTTGCAATTTGCATCAGCTACTTGGATCTCTGCCCACGTCCCAGGACACGGCCGCTTAGGCTCCTGGCGACGGGGATGTGGCTGGCAGCTCCGACCTCCGAAGGTGGTGATGAAGTGCAGCAATCGCTAGGCGGCGGACGCGGAGAATATTTGGCGAACTCGATCCGTTTCTTCTGCAGAGTCCGTGTTGCTTGCGACTTGGCGATTTTGTTCGTCGAAGGTAGCAAGTTGCAGTTGCTGTCACGGCATGGATGGGGTTGGTTCCCATTCCCATATGTTGGGTCTATGGTCTGTGCTTGTCCATCGGAAGACTTGGATGAACAGTCGAACATTCAGACGGTGTGATTCCTGATAAAGCCCAGGCGTATCCCGTGGATCTTGTGCGCGAGGCTTATGCTGATTCGTTGCTATTCGATCTTGGTTAAGGCGCATATCTGCAGGCGTAAGGGGGCTCGGTTTTTTTTTTGAACAGTGGAGAGGGCCCGAAGGGCCTGGATGCCTCTTATATATCAGCAGTGCAGGTACATTTTACAGAAGGGATCTCCAAAGAAAAAACAATAACAACCAAATCCCTATGTTTTATAGTAAAGACCCTACTGAAAGACTGAAAAAAGCAATTGGGTTCCTCTGCAACCGCCGGAGCAGAACGAGCTCGAGCCACGGCCATCTTCACCGGCGCCGGGGACAAAGCCACTTGGTGTCGAGAGGATGGTGAGTGCCGTCGCGAGCTAGGTACAGGGCCTCCGCCTGGAGGTTGAAGAAACGCCGGCTTGTATCACCGGCTTCGATGACCACCTGTTGGTCGCCAGGGTCGGTCGCCAAATCGAAGGGCTCCGAGTATGTTCTCCAAGATTTAGCATCACAACTCCATGACAGCCGAGTCGTTGGCCGTACAGAACAACACCTATCTTCTCCCCACCGCCACCATGGCGCACTAAAGAAGAAGGTCGTGCCCTGCAAAAACTAGCTCCCCTACCGCCAGCACAGGCCACCAGCCGGCATACCATGATAGCGAATCCGCCTTCAGACCCCGGACTCCCGCCACAAGCCGGAGGAGGCAGATGTAAAGAGGATTTGCCAAAACTGGAGACCAAGGAACGGACCTTATTAAGGGAGTCGCCCGGAATCTCATCCATCACCGCCTTCGGCTCCCTCCATGGGAGCACCGCCACGAGGATAAGAAGAACCAAGCAAAACCGGGTCTGGCCTAGAAAACCCAGCTCCAAACTCCTGCCGCGTGCCTTATTAGGAGGGATGCGTGAGCTCATCAACCACGCATGCATCACCGCCTGCCACCAGCGGGATACAGCTAGGTCAAGGAGACGCACGGCGAGGTGGATCTGGCCGCCAAGATCCATCTTCCTACCCTCAAACGGAAACGGCACTAGGCCACACACCGGCATAAAGCCAAACTCCATAGCGGAGGAACTACACCTACTATGTACAAGAAAGCCACGAGCACCTCCCCCATCTCTTCTCCAGCCAGCAATGCCGGCGGATAAGATACAGGTTTGGGCCGGGCGAGAAGCAAAGCAAAAGACGACTCTCAACGGGGGCGAGCTGGGAGAGAAAGAAAAGTAGTTAGGGGGCTCGGTTTGTGTTCATCTTTTTCTTGGGTAGAAGGTATGAAGGCGGTGGCTTGGCATGTGAGGCGACAACATAGGGCGGTGATTTGTTGGTGCTCTCTGAGTTCTGGGTCCTGAGCTCCGGGGTTACCATAGGTCTTACCTTCTGGGTCTCTCTGCAGTGTGGCAGAGAGACCGTTCGTGGAGCACAACAGCTTCAAGTTGTTCTTCCGTCAATGGACGAGGCAGGCTCAGGCGAAGTAGGTGGCGATGAGGACGCGAGTGCAGCTGGCGGTGGAGGGCATCCCACCGCACGCTTGGGAGACGGACACTGTGCAGAGCATCCTGGGCACCTCTGGTTCTGTGGAGGCGGTGGCGCAGGAGACGGCGGATCGGTCTGATCTGGGAACCTTCCGTCTTGACGCGTGGACGGCGGATCCGGAGGCGATCCCGCCGCTCAGTCTGCTGTGGGTGCCGGAGCCGGCGGCTGGGGTACCGTTCCCACCGCCGGTGGACAGGATAAAGGAGCTGGGGCTACTTCAGTACCGGGTTCTCACCCATATCGAAAGGGTGGAGGAGTTCTGCCCTTGGATGATTCTAGCTTTCGGGTACGCGGCTCACTGGACAGCGACAATGGCTTGCCGGAGGATGAGGATTTCATGCACGACGGAGAAGGGCTCTAGACGGCGAATGACCGGCCGTGGTCTGCGGGGGTGCCGGACAACAGGGGCCCTTTTGCCAGACACGACGGCCATGGCGATGGCGGTGATCACCGGCGGCAGAGACGCATGGAGGCGCCGCTTGGCAGGAGGCACGCGGGTCCGTTGGATTGGGCACTGCCGCGTATGGACGGCCAGATCATGCAGAGGTAAAGCGTCCACACTCGAAGAGGACAAGGTTCCGGTCAGCCTCTGACGCACCAATCCCAGCAGTCGAGCTCTGCACCAAAGCAAAGTGAGGGTGCAACTTTGATCGTTGCTGCTGCTTCTGAGGTAGCTACGACCGCAGTGCCAGCTGATCTCGCAAGTGTTGGAACCAATGGGGTGGCGACACAATGTGTACCTGACATGCCCGTTGTGGGCGATGCAGACAAAGGAGAGCACCTGCAGCGGGCCACCTCGCCTGTCTTGGATCTGCCACCGAGTTTGATTGAAGCAACGGCCGCTAACGGCGCAACAGCTGGCACGCAGGTGGGGCTCTCCTCGCCACAGGACAAAAGCTTGCAGCCTGTGCACTCAGGAGACAATGAAGATCTGGCCTCCCTTTGTGCCAGCTCGACGGTCGCTGATAGAGGGGGCCCACGGGAAGTGGAGTCGGGCACGGCCATCAGTGCAGGATATATTCAAATTTCGCTCTCTGATGTTTCGGGCGGCATCCAAACAGAACAGAGACTTGAGCAAGACACTGAGGCGGCCCGGGAGGTCCAAGGCCCAGAAGTTGCTGGGCCTGGGGCGAGAGCAATGGTACAGCTGCATACGAGCGCTGCCGAGATCACCGACGCTGACACCTCAGTTCAGGATTATGCAGCAATGGGGAGGATGCGTAGCTTCTGCGCACGTATCTTGAAAACGCTAGCACCACCTCTGCTTCGAGAAATTGAAGCGGCTACAGCTCGGAAGCAGGAAGCACAGCTGGTCACTCCAAGAAGAAGCAACAGGCTTACAACACCAGCGACACCTGTGGTGGCTGTCAAGCCTAAGAAGGCTTCGACAGCGGAAACAACGCTTCTCAAGGCACTGGGTTTATCACCGGTCGATCTGGATGTTGAGGAATCAGCACTGCAAGACTTCAGACACCTGTTCGACTCACCATTGCGAGAGCAGCATGTTCGTGTGCTCGCGGCTGTGTTTGGCAAAACCATGCCACCGCGTGATGAAATTGTACTTTCTGGTGGGATGATCAGCGCGCATTAAGCGTTGGTTATTCCCATGGTGTCTATCCATGTTAGTTTTTATGGATTTAAGCCCAGCAGTTTTAAGTTGGAATCCGCGAGGTCTGAATGATCCCGCAAAAAGGGATTCGGTGAGGGAATTTGTCAGCACTGTCGCTATCAATCTTGTATGTCTGCAGGAAACAAAAATGGAGGTGATTGATCGGTTTGTGGTGAGTCAATGCTTAGGTCCGAAATTTGATGATTTCTTTTTCCTACCGGCGGTGGGAACTCGCGGAGGTGTTTTGCTAGCTTGGGACTCCACGGTGTTGACAGTTACCAATCTGTCGCTGGACTCCTTCTCCATCACGGGGGAGGTACATTACAGAGAGGGAGGAAGCTGGTGGATCATGGCGGTGTACGGCCCGCAAGAAAATGAGGAGAAGATACAATTTCTTGCTGAGCTAGAGGTCAGACGAAGCCTGTGCCCAGGTCCCTGGTTGGTGATCGGAGACTTCAACATGATCCTCAGTGCGGCAGACAAGAACAATGGAAATCTCGATCGCACAAACATGTTTCGTTTCAGAGACTTTGTCAATAAAATGGAGCTCAAAGATGAGTACATGCATGGGAGAACTTTTACGTGGAGCAATGAACGCAGCGCGCCAACCATGACGCGTATTGATCGGGCACTAGTGTCGATTGACTGGGAGCTGCTCTACCCTGATGCGCTCCTGCAGGCCCTGTCGTCGTCTGTATCTGACCATGCACCCCTGCATCTGTCGATGAGTGCGACTGACAGACCGAAGCAGCGCTTTAAGTTCGAGCTTTTTTGGCTCAAGTTCGAGGGCTTCGAGGAGGCGGTTAAAGAAGGTTGGAGATGTGATCCCAGCATCACAGATCCTTTTTTGCGCTTGGATGCTTGCTTCCGAAACCTAGCTGTATTTCTGCGATCCTGGGGAGATAAAAAGGTTGGCAACATAAAACTTCAGATAGCAATGGCTAACATCCTGATCCACAAGTTCGATCAAGCGCAAGATAGCAGATTGCTGTCTCCGGAAGAATGGTGGCTTAGACGCACCCTCAAGCACACCATGTTAGCTCTGTCATCTCTGGAACGGACTATGGCAAGACAGCGCTCGCGAATTCGCTGGCTGCAGGAGGGAGATGCAAATACACGGCTGTTCCATGCAGTTGCCAACGGGAGGAGAGTTAAAAACTTCATCCCTGCCATCAGACACAATGGTGAACTAGTCACAAACCAGCAAAGAAAGGAGGAAATTTTCTTTGAAACATACAATAACCTGGTGGGAAACATCGAGAATAGAGAAGTCACACTTAATCTAGATGAGCTGGGCATTGTGCCGGAGGACCTGACGGATTTAGGAGAAATTTTCTCTGAGGAAGAAATCTGGGGAGTCATCAAAGAACTGCCTGCAGACAGGCCCAGGGCCTGATGGCTTTGTGGGAGCGTTTTATCACAAGACATGGCCAATTATCAAAAATGAGCTAATGGCTGCAGTGTATAAGCTGTATGTTGGAGACGGCAGAAACTTTAGAAGGCTAAACCGAGCCATCATTACACTCATACCTAAGAAGCCTGGCGCTGAGCAAGTTGGAGATTTCAGGCCCATCAGTCTCGTCCACAGCTTTGCAAAGCTTTTCACGAAAGTGCTATCCAATCGCCTGAGATCAAAATTGGAGAAACTAGTCAGTGTGAATCAGTCTGCTTTCATCAGAGGCAGAAATCTGCATGACAACTTCATGCTAGTTCGGCAGTTAGCAAGGAAAATCAACAAGCACAAAGAAACGGGTGTATTACTCAAGCTGGATATTTCTAGAGCTTTTGACACTTTGTCCTGGTCCTTTCTCTTTGAGGTGCTACGGAAGATGGGGATGCCGGAGGAATTTCTGCGCTGGCTGGCGATCTGCATGCGCACTGCGAGTACCAAAGTTGTAGTGAATGGTGTGCCAGGGAAAAGCATAACACAAGCTAGGGGTCTGCGCCAAGGGCGATCCACTCTCGCCGCAGCTCTTTGTGTTGGCAATGGAGACAATTACACTGCTCATCTTGCGAGCAACAGAGAGCCAGCTGTTACAGCCAATTGGGAACACCACACCGATTCAGAGAATCTCCATCTACGCGGATGATGTCGTTCTTTTCGTCAAACCGGAGATACAAGATCTGTATGCGATCAAGGAAATCCTAACGATTTTTGGGCGAGTCTCCGGACTGAAGGTGAATTTTCACAAAACTTCGGCTACGCTAATCAGGGCAGCGAATCAGGAAAGGGAGCTGGTAGCTAATATGCTGCAATGCCCGGTGGTGGAATTTCCCATTAAATACTTAGGGCTACAGCTAGCCCAGACCTCTGACTAAAAGCCAATGGCAACCAATGTTGGATGCAGTGACACAGATTGTGCCGGCTTGGATGCGGGGATTGATTGCTAGGCCAGGCAGGCTCACCCTGGTGAAGTCGGTAATGTCTGCAAGACCGATACACCACCTCCTCATCGCAGATGCCCCGGTATGGGTTTTAGAGGCGATGGAAAAGTGCTTCAGAAGCTTCTTTTGGGCAGGAAAAGACAGTGTCAATGGAGGCCAATGTTTGGTGGCCTGGGAACGTATTTGCAGGCCGCAGGAATTCGGAGGACTGGGTGTCAAAGACCTAAGGCTGCATGGTCTGGCGCTCAGAGTGCGTTGGGAATGGCTTCGAAGATCAGGCACGGAACGTCCATGGCATGGGCTTCCGATGTTGAAAGATTCAGAGGCTAGGGAGGTTTTCGACTGCCTGATTCGCATCAAGGTGGGAGATGGGCAGCAAGTGATGTTCTGGACTATCGGTGGATCAATGGCAAAACTGCAAGTGAAATTGCGCCGGGCATCACTAACTTGGTCGCGACAAGAGCTAAAAACTCGCGAACAGTGGCGCAAGGGCTGGCTAATAATGCATGGCTAGTGGACGTCCCGGGAACCATGGCTTACCGCGGAGCTAGAGAATGTCTCATTCTTTGGGCAGCGATCAATGTAGTAGAGCGAGACCCAACGGCTCCATACAGGTTTTTTTTGGCCATGGACACCGTCAGGCAAGTACACGGCCAGCTCGACATACAACATGCTGGTCCAAGGCAGAGAGAGGTTTCCCCTGGCAAAACCAATTTGGAGGAACGGAGCAACACCCAAGAGCAAGTTGTTTACTTGGCTTGCAACACAGCACAGAATCTGGACTTCGACAGGAGAGTTAGACATGGTTTACAGGACCATACCTCGGAGTGTTTTGTTTGCCTACAAGAAGAAGACACAGCGGAGCACATCCTGATGCAATGTGTGTTCGCTAGGGAAGTGTGGCATCGTTGCAGCGAGGCCTTGGGAGGGCATTTCAGTGCGCCGTCACAACAATGCACACTGCAAGGCCGGTGGATGCGGCAGAGAGCGAAATTCAGAGACAAAGACAAGAAGAGGTTTGATGCTTTGGTGTGCTTTGGCTGCCATGCACTATGGAAAAATAGGAATGCCTGGTGTTTTAACAACAGGAAGAATCAACTGTCAACGGAGCGGATCACTGCCAACATCCTTGATGATCTCAAGCTGTCGAGGAGGTGGACGCAGGAAGACAGTGGAGTGGGAGTTGAGACAGTTGCGAGAGAGTAGTTTTAGTGTGTGCGTGGTGTTGGAGTTTGGGTCCCCTTTGCTTCGGCTAGGGTGACTTTCTTGTACTTTGTTTCTTCTACCTTCTATAAAAATAAGGTACGCAATTTGCGTACTCTCAAAAAAAAAATTACCGGAAAAATTCCTGAGGGTGGTCGGCATTTCCGGTTACCGGAAAATCCCGACCGGTTACCGGGCAAATTTGAATCTAAAATTTGAAAATTCAAATATTTTGTTTCCCAGTTTAACCATTTATTGAAACTTTTCGTTAAAATTCAAAAAATTCGGGATTTTTCGCCCGGATGACCAATTCCCGAGGGTGCTCGGGATATCCGGTTACCGACCGGCAACCGGATTTCCCGACCGGTAACCAAAACCATGATGTATATAGAGTCCCTTTGACGGCACAAGCGAAAGAAGGTAGCAATAGAGCATACATGCACAAGTGGAAGAAGGTACGTCGCAGCGGCCATGCATCAACTCGTCGCCGTTGGGTTGCTGCTGCCCTTCACGCTACTCCTCGCCATCCTGTGGCTGTGGCCCGACAAGGCGCCGCGCACCGTCAGGGTTCTAGTTCGGAAGGCGACCCGGCCTGCTCTCGTCGTTGTCAGGGACCGTGTCGCCGCGCACCACCTTCTCGTCCGTGGCAGCGTCGGGGGCGCCTTCTCCGACCTCCCGCCCTCCAACGAGGCCAGCGTGCTCTCGGGCCGCCGCTTCGACAACATGAACTCGGCACCCTACGGCCCGTTCTGGCGCACCATTCGCCGCAACATCGACTCCGACGTCCTCCACCCCCTGCACCTCCACCGCTACGCGTCCGGACGCCGCCGTGCGCTCTCGGGCCTCCTCGACGACCTCAGGCAGCAGCGCAGATCCACTCCCAACGGCCTAGTCCTCGCCACGGAGAGCATTCGCACCGCCATGTTCAGGCTGCTCGTGGAGATGTGCTTTGGCGCCGGCGTGGAGCAGGGACTGGTCCACGCCATGTACAAGGGCATGGGCGAGCTCATTCAAATCTTCCCGGAGCTGCGTGTCTTGTCCGAGCTCCCGTTCTTTGTTTCTAGGATTTACTACCGTGAATAATCACAGTAGGTGAACACTAACATATGGATAAAACAAGTACTCCCTCCGATCCATATTAGTGGGCATAGCTTTGTCTAAATTCATATGTATCTAGTTAAGTATTTAGACTAGATACATGTGTATCTAGACAAAGTTGTGTCCACTAATATGGATCGGAGGGAGTAGAATCTTTACTATTAAATGGAGTTGGTCAACGTTAGTACGTCAAACCATCTTCTGCCGCCATGTCTGCCCCCTCGCGAAGTCGCGATTACGCACATGGGCCAAGCCCAAACTAAACCCCACTAGACACTGTCGAAGCAATCTCTGACTACATCTCCTTCGTCTCGCCCCCGCGGGCGGCAAAGAGTGAATACCCTCATCCCCTCGCCGGCAGGATCCAGTCACCCTGACAGGGAGGACATGGATGCCTCAGCTCGACGTCGCGCCACCACCTTGGTCGCAAATTCCAGGATTCTGGCTAATACCATGACCTGAATGATGTCGCAACGATCCAGTACAGACGGATGCCGCATTCTGCACCGACGCCGCGTTGCTAGAGTCGAAACAGGTAATTTACCAAAACAGGGGTGCCCTTTTGCCTTGCATCTTTGCAAGTGCGTCTCATTCATAGCTAAATTTGTAAGTGTGTCGCATTCATAGCTAAATAAATTCAAATTTTACTAGCGTAGAGGAGCTTCCTGGAAACTGAAGTGATGTGTCAGACATACTGCAGCTGCAGCCGTACGATCTCCGCTTCCTTTTCCCTGGTAAATCGATTTTACTTTCAAGTACTTGAGAGAGTAGCTTTTTTTTTGGAATCTGAATGTGCTCTGTTATTACGCGAGCAGGTTAATATATGTTGGGATGTCTGTCAGCCTCGAAGCAAGATACGAGGTTCCTTTTATCTTGTCATACTGCAAGGTGCTATGCTCTGCAGATAGGAGACATCGTAGTATGTTTAGAAGAATCCTTCTGCTTGGTTGCTGGGTGACATTATACACTAGGTTGTTTTAAGAATTAACTACTGGAAGTTTATCCAAAATAAGTTTGGACACACACAATCATCAAATCACACAGAACTAATCATTTCAAACATCATTGGTCCCCATACTAAAATATAATCATACATCATTTAAAACAATTCAACGCTCACATCCTCATGACACCTAGAACACATACGAACAGAATTGCAAATAGAATTGCCACTACCAACTTTAACACATTCTTGGAATCCTTGCTATCTTGTAACAAAGGATTGAGCAACATCATCCATGTGATATTCATGTCTTCAGCGTTTGTCTTCAAGGTTTGCTTCTGCTGTGTCTCAAGAACAATCTTCTCCATCTCTGACTTCAACTTCTTCTCTGACTTCAACTTCTCCATCTCTGCCCTTAGGTAGCCGAGGTTTGACAAATAGTCCATGTACGTAGCTTCCGTATGCCAAATGTCACAGGGATCATCCCCTACCTAATGCAACTCAAAAAGATACAAAAATGAAATCAACCCGGTGGCCTGGCTTCTATCATTTCAGATGTGAACAAAACCGACCATGTATTCATGCATTTGTAAAAAAAGCCACTTAGGATGACCTAGGGTCTTAACATTGCATCGCCGCACCACCTGCCACATAAATTCCGGAAAATTGATGAGTGGGAGCTCAGTTCAAGTATGATTGTTGTCCTGGACGGGACACTCGTGGCAAACAAGGCGACTTATGTAGGGGCCAGCGTGCCGGGTATAATGGGTATGTGGTGGCTCTGCAGGCGGCAGGCGACAAGTTACAACAAACTGGTGGCGACAACGATTTGGAGGTGACGCCAACTAGGGATTTGGGTGGTGCAAAGTTGACGACATGGGCTGTGATTTATAGTTCTAAGGTGGGGAATTTTGAAGGGAGTACTAAAGCGAGATATACCACTACAATGCCAGCAGTACTCCTAGTTATCCCTAATAAGTACTCCTAGTTATACCTAATAAGAAGCTCATATACAACACAATAATTAATATCACAATGAAATTTGCGTGTAGAGTAGCTAGTCCATGCAGTTTGATTCTATTTACCTCCCCACGCAGAGGCACCCAGTTGTTAGAACGGAGAGCAATCAAATCGAGAAGCATGAACTTTGAACGTGGCGTCAACTCAGGGTTTGCCACTAGCTCCTTAATCTGGATGAAGTAGGTATCATTCACTCGGCAAGACCTTGGGTCCTCATCAAGATGTTTGCCAACCGTATCGAAGAACTGGCAGATGGCTTCGACGTGTTCCTCGACAGAGAAAGCTTAGTATAATGCCAAATTACATTTTAGCACTTCTAAATTAAAAAAAGTTTCGCCCATAATGCATCTCTCCCAGCTCGCATCTCTGCCAGTTCCCATCTCGCCCAGCTCTCCTCCAAAAGCTCTCCTCTCCCCCAAATCTCACAGCAGCAGATCCGGGTGGAGGAGCAGTTCTTCCTCCCCGACGCCGTCTTCATCGCCTCCCGGCACCGTGGCGTCGCCTTGTCCGGTGGAGCGAGGTACGAGCGCGGTCCCCGGGATCTGGATCGGGCGGTCGCGGATCCCGTGGTCACCGGCGGAGAGGAGATGTTGGCTGCCAGAGTGACAGAAGGTGGTGGAGGTCTGGACTCTGGGGGCGAGCACCCGTTGTTGGAGCAGCTGACCGGCGTGCGCTGGAGGGCCGGCGTTCAGCGACCTAAAACATCGGGGCCACGCGTGTCTCATGGTGAGGGGAGCTAATCCGAGAAGAGCAGATGTTCGGGGCAGAGCAGCAAGATTCGCCGGCGGACTTGCAAGATTGGTCGGTGGCTGGGGTGGTCGAGCGGCGGCAGGGGCCGGCCCGGCCTTGGAGCAGACAGCGGACAACGGGGACGGTGAGCGCCGGGGAGCTTGGCGCAAGTCTAGCAGAGAGTGCGGGTGCATGAGTGGTTGACTTGTCTCGGCAGGTTCGGGACTGTGGGTTGAGACACGAAAAGCTGGAGGGCATTTTTGCAAAGTTGCATGTCAAGAATCTTTTTCCGGATCAGAGGGAGTAGGTGAAAATATGGTCCACAGTGGGTCAGGCGGACAGCCCGGACATGCCCGGACGCCCTCATACTCAGCCCATATATGGGGTAAGTTTGGTGAGTGCCGGGCAGTCCAGACACATAGGGACGAAATGGGGGGACCGGGTAGCTATTTCACTCCCTTGTCTGAGCACTGTCCGGGCTGTTCGCCGGACAAATCGGGACGCTTTGCCCACTCTGGTTTTTCCCTGCTAGCCTCATATATCAGAAGGTACCAGCTGGACAATCATAATATTGGGAGAAATAGGGACGCTTTGCACGCAGTGTGTTGTAGTTAATGGTAAATCGGTGGAGTTTCGGGAAGATCATTGGTATGGAGGTACTAGCCTTGCTATTCACTCTTGGGATGCTCATTATGTGTGCAATTAACAAAGTTCCACTCTATCCCAAATCTGATACTAATAACAGATTAAAATCACCTTTAGGAGGGGTTTTGGTGATCATCTTTGTCTCAATGGCATGAGATGGAGGAGCAAATTGTAAGAGCTGTGGTACTTTCTGTACAGGGCGATATATTCGTTCGGACAATGCATAGTTGGGGGATCCAATCGACAGAAAGCTTATATATATGCAGTGATCAACTTTAGGGAGTGACTCCAATTTGTATTCCGTCTGTTCAACGAAATCCAGTCCCTGTGATTACATGTATTTCTATGGCTACCATCACACAATGAACTGCTGACCAGAAGTAACCTGGCAATAAGGCAGGAATTAACCGTTTTCTTTGAATGGGATCACAACCAGAGCACGCCGGTCAAGGAAGGCATGGATTAGAGAATTTGATGTATGGAATGAATCAAGCTCTGAAGTTTCACTCTGCTGTTCCTTCTTATCTTTTAGAGGTTATAAAAAACAAGTAGTCGACAGAGACCTGAAAAGCACTAACCTGGACGAGCTATAGGGATAGCGGCAGCTAAAGCATCCAAGTAGAAGAACTGCGCACGAAGATCACAGCTAGACAGCTACACCCGCTGGGCTGCAATCTTCAAAAAAATTAAGAGATGAAGATATGAGAGAGTATGGCGAGTTTGCAATGCCAAAGCCACGGTAAGTGGTGAGCACTAAAATAAGGAGAGGAGAAACTTGGTGAAATCCTTTTAAAACTGCAAGTGAACAAATCAGCCCTGCCTGGTCCAAATCAGGATAATTAAAATCTGTAGCAAGTGGTGAAAAGCAGGAGCACTACCTGCAGTCGGCGGCGTCCGCGGAGACCTGAGCTCCGCCACGGCGCACTGGGCCGCGAAGGCGCGTTGCCCCCGGCCGCCGCCGCGTCGTCGCCGGCGTCGGATTAGGGTAGGAAGCAGAGGAGCACCTCCCGTGCACACGGAGCAAGGCGTCGAAATGGGCTTCATGGGTCAAACCAGCCCAGCTAAAATGCGGAAATAGATGGCAAGATTTACAACCCAAGCTCAGCCGACATGATGCTCTTTTTAAAATAAATAAGAACTATATTATCGGAAAGTGCTTTGTAGTTTGTACTCCCGAGCTCCAGTGCTCCATCTGATTAAACAAATACCAAAAGAATATTTAGGAGTTTCAAAAAATTCTGAAAAGAATATGCATGTAGCAAATAGTGTTTCATACAACCGTGCAAAATATAAAGTTCAAATACTTTATATTATGGTCTATACAAAAATGACAAGATTTGAAAAAATTAGATATTTGAATATATGTATACTCAGAACCACAATTTATTCATTTTCTTGTAGCCTAAAAATACGTAGTATTGTAAACTGATATTTTACAGGTTAGTGGGATACATCATTGGATACGTGCGTATTTTTTTCTGAATTTTTTGAACCTCATAAATATCATTTTTGAATTATTTTGAACGGAGGGAGCATTGGAGCTCGGGAGCCAAAAAATCTCCACTCCTATATTATATACTCCCTACGTTTATAAAATAATGTCTCAACTTAACCCAAATTTAGTCTACGTTCAGACATCCTTTCGTGAATGGAGAGAGTATATACCCGAAAATATGTAGTCCCGTCTTTAGAACCAGAGACGATTATACTGCTAATCACTGCCGTCGTCGATCTCTAGGCCGCCACCGCCGAGCAGGGCCGGTCCACACATTTTGGGGGCCCCGGGGCAACACAACAAAACGGGCCCTTGTTGACAAACAAATTTTAGATGTATTTAAAAGAAATCCAAACATAGCTTAGATCAATAATCTCTGAATTGCAAACTCATGCAGCAAACCATTTATTGGTAACAACTGGCCGAAGTACATTATGATTCGAAGGTAAAAATATAGTTTGACAAAAGATTTCACTTCTGAGTGTGATAAGGAGACCATCATTGTAATCCACAAAACAAATAGACTTGTGAAAACTGATTACGACTTAAAAAATTGTCATGTGAATATTTTTGGGATTCTACCGATTCACTTATCTGTTTTTCTCTTGATTTTATCACTACGAGGTTGATATATTCTAGAAGGCATGTCACAAAGCAATTTGCAGTCAACACAGGAAAATAATTAGCCAGATCAGGAGAACAGAGCTACTTAAAGTGAATCCAATTGAAGAAGAGATTGGGTCCAATAGACACTAGCATACCGATCGACAGGCTTTGCGACTGAAAAGAATTAGCTGTATGTCCGTGAGTACTGCTCCCGTGTTCACATCTAGCTACGTAGTGGGCTTGACTAGGGATGAAAACGGAACGGAATCTTTTCGACTTTTCCGCGGAAAAACGGAAACGGAATGGAAATATGGAAACGGAAGCGGAATTTTGCAAAACGGAAACGGAAACTTTTATGCGGAAACGGAAACGGAAATGGAACAACGTATTCCGACGGAACGACCACGGAAACGGAAATTCCGTTTCCGGCAATACGGAACTTTCTGTTTTTACTACGTAGTGCTTTACAAATCAAACAGGATCAGGAATTCTAGTGGGAACATTTAGGCACAACTTAGATCTGAATAAAAAAAAGATTTAAATCAACCATGTTTAGGTCCTATTTAATCATGATATATGCTTATATTTTTATTTCATCTTATAAATTTGACAAGTTTGTCGTTTAGTAGAGTTTTCCTGCATTATTGAAGGGGTCTCTTGGTTCCGGCAGACATCTGCTTTCTGTTCCGTGTCCGCACCGTATTTGGTCTGTATTTGTTTCTGACAATATTTGTTTCCGTATTTGTTTTCGTGGTTTCTGTATTCGTTTCCGCTTCCGTAAAAAAATATGAAAACAAATGTGGCACCACTCAGTTCCGTCCGTATCCGCTCCGTTTTCATCCCTAGGCTTGACCTTGTTTCCCTTCTAGTTTTTCCTCTTTTTTTCCACGACCAAGGCAGAAAATATGACAGTACTACCATTGAACAACTACCTGGACCGGGCCCCTGCCTCACTAGGGCCCAGGGCGGCGCCCCGCCCTATGGGCCGGCCCTGCCGCCGACAATCAATGACCCATGCCATGGCATGCCAGAACAAAAAGGTTCTAGGACTCCGCGTCCCGGTTTCTGAGCTCCACCAAACAAGACGCCACTGATGACCGCACGGTCAAAGTTCCGGTAGCAGGAGGGGACGAGAGACCGTTGCTGCCGTCCACCGAGCATCTTTTGTCCATCGACGAGCTCCAGCAGCAGCGTAGCGTTGACGGTGCATGGTGGAGATAATCATATATGCCTTGGATGAGCTCCAGCAGCAGCGTAGTGTCGATTCCTAGCAGGTGGTGGCAACTAGGAATCGACGCAAAAAACAGGTATATAGAAGAAGAAAGGTAAAGTACAGGTGATCAAGAAGTTGCGCACATTGCTCATACGAGATAATCATGCCTTGGATGAGCTTAAGGATTTGTCGACTTCAATATAGTTATTATGTCTCTGTAATAACCAGACCATGATCTTCACATATATTTTGTACACTAGTAGAGATCCTCCAAAGGTTACACTAGATCGTCTGATGCCGTTTGTTGTGTTTCTCTGAACCGTGCGAGTTTATCCTTACAAGCAAAGACATGGAGGAGCAAGATGCTGAAACGAATGCCGCCCGCCGCAACATAGCACAAGACTTCGGTAGACACGCCGATTTCCTTGACACGGACCGACCAGACAATGAGCTAGGGAGGCCGCCGCAGCCGCCGGCGACCATGCCGCCGAACAAGCGCTGTGATTGATGAGAGGAAAATAAGTAGATATAGTCAGCTCAAGAAACAATAATTAAGTTAGGGATCGATCTGAAGCTAGCCACCACGTACGTACCCGATCCCATCTGTCGAACATGCCGGAGTCGCCATCGGGCTTGACATCATCAGCTGAACTGCCGCCGATGCTGATCGACATGGAGGACGACGCCGCCGGCTGATGAGAGGTTGTGTTCACTGTGGTCGACGTCATCAGTCGATCGCCGCCGGACGGGTCTAGAGCACTGGCGGCGCTAGGGTTATGCACCTGTCTTCGTACGAATACCCATGATTCCGAGCAAAATAATAAATAAATTATACATATCGGCCCACACATACACAGGGCAGGAAATTGCTTCGCGTTCGCTATTTGCCAGACTCGCACCCTATCTCTGTCTATCGACGCACTCACGAACACACAACGGCCAGCCCTAGCTAGCTAGCGTCGACGGGCGAGCAGGGCAGCAGGCGACGTAGCGACGGCCCCGCCCCCCTCTTCACCCTCGAGGCTCGTCACATCACATGACTACCGTCATCGCACGTACGGCTCCTCGGCATCTCGCCATCATGCATTGCTAAAACTTCGTCGGCATCACCGTGCCGGACTACAACGATCCACATGAACACCTAACTACATGCAAAACTCAAACTAAACATGCAGAATTTCAGATACATGAATCAAGATTAAACCTAACACATCTCGCGCGCGCGTGCGGATTTCTATGTAATAATCAGATCATGATCTCCACATCTCTTTCTGTACACTAGCAGATCCAGTTGTTACGCCAGATCAGGGAGCTAAATAGAAGAGGAAGATGATGGTACTTTCCAGTTTATTTTGCTGTAGAACTTTCTGTAGGCTCGCTTTTGGGATTGTTTCATGTGGGTTAATTGATTTATGTTTTCTGCCATGGGGGGCTGTAAGTCTGTAAGGCGTGTGCGCCCATTCGTAATCCTGGTAGTTCCCAGTGATCGAGTCTGTAAAAAAACCTTAAGCTTTCTATATAAAGCAGGGCCCTTGCTGGCCTGTTCGTCCAAAAAAAGAGATCCAAGGCCGGTTACACTAGATCGGATGGTGTTTGCTGTGTTTCTTCTCTCGGTCGTCTGAGTTCATGCCTACAACCCAGGACATAGAAACATAGCATGCCCCAACACAGGCAGCCCAAGGCCAGGTAGCCCAGCACGTCGGTCGAGACGCCGAATCCCTTGACCCGGGACGACCACACTGTTAGGGCCGTCATCGCCGCCCCAAGGACCACGCCGGCGATCATGCCTCCGCCCAAGCGCTGTCGCGTACGTAGCATGCACCGATCGACGAGACGAAAATCAAAAAATAGTTAGGTCAAGAAACAAAATAAGGGAGCGATCTGAACTTGGAGGATGCATGCAGCTTCCCGTTCCCATGGGTCGTCGGTGCCGGCGTCGCCATCGGGCTTTACCGCATCGGCGGAATTGCCGCCGCTGCTAATCGACCTTGAGGCCGCCGCCAGATCCGATATCGGCTTCATGGGGGATAGATCGACGTGGATCGCCGCCGGCCGGGTGTAGACCCTCGAATATATAGCTAGTCGAAACGGGAGGTTTGTTGGATCTCGTTGGTTGGTGCGTGACGAGGATCGCTACGTATGTGGCGACTTTTTTTTTCCTTGTTGTTTGCGTTATGAGGATCGCTACTACTTTTTCCGTTCCATTTCTTTTTTTTTGCTTTTCATTTGCTCGCACGTAGCAGGAACGACTTTACGTCGGTTGGCTATCCTCATAGCTTTGTTTTTTGCGTGGACGTTGACCATATAGCTAGCTAGGGCTGCAGCTCTGCTGTGATCCATCGAGAAGATGCACACATTGTTGCAACGTAATCATCGGCTGCACTGCCGCCGTTGCTGATCGACCAGAGCCCGCCGTCGTCGCATCCTTCGGTAGTGATGGGTTGGCATGGAGAGGGGGAGATGGAGCCAATGTCTGTTAGAGTTTCGCCTGAGCCTTCCGCGCGCTAGGATCGACGCAGGCAAAACATGTATACGTAAACTGGAAACGGGGAAAATACAGATGGCCGAGAATCTGCCCAAATTGTAATCATGGCCCGGAGCTTAAGAGTCAATTTGTCAGATAATTATCTCCCTGCTATCATATCATGATCTTCACATCTCTTTTGTACACTAGTAGATCGTGATCCAAAGGTTTACACTAGATCATCCAATGCCGGTTGTTGTGTTTCTCCGTACCGTGCGAGTTTATTAGAAATAAAGGGCAAAAGCTTTGCCCTATTTCATTAAATAAGAAGGAGTTTGTAACAAAGTTTTGGTGTTAAAGACCACCACCCTCAATACAAGATTAATCTCCCGGCAAAAGGTGACCCAAATGCCTCGCCCCCGCAAACACCCAACTCTTCGCCTCGAACTTAATACGGGTGAAAATGAACCGTGCGAGTTTATCATTACAAGCAAAGACATGGAAGAGCAACAAGCTGAAACAAATGCCGCCCACGGCCACGTAGCCCAAGACATCGGTAGACACTCCGATTTCCTTGGCATAGATCGACCAAAGGGAGAGGGCGGCCGCCGCAGCCGCAATGACCATGCCGCCGAACAAGCGCGGTGACGAGAGGAAAATAAATATAGTTAGCTCAAGAAACAATAATTAAGCTTGGGCTCGATCTGAAGTTGAAGCGTGCGTGCGTGCATGCATCATGCCCACGCGTACGTACGCGATCCCCTCTGTCGAACATGCCGGAGTCGCCATCGGGCTTGACCTCATCGGCTGAACTGCCGCCGATGCTGATCGACATGGAGGACGACGCCACGGGCTGATGAGAGATTGTGTTCGTTGTGGTCGATGTCGATCGCCGCCGGGTTTAAACTCTACAGTTCCTGTTCCAGTTGACATTGACAGTGGCCACAACATTCAAAAAAAGCTCTGCCCCACAACATAGGACAAAAAACGATCATAATTTTGAAATGTAAACATGTTCTGGTCCAGCACATATTCTGCTGACATTTCTCAAAGTAGACAATAAGAAAAGCATTGTATCCGGAAGTGTACTTCACGACCTCTCAAAGTGCATGAAATTAAGTATGAACTCCATGATGAATTCACAGGTCATCAACACGAAGCTTAAGACCATCCCCGTTTCCTTCGAAGTAAAACAAAACACATAGATGTCACCAACTCTCATATGCCTCTTCTTCACAACCTCCATCCAGTTTGTTGATAACATGGCACCACCTGTAAGTTTTCCTTTCACCTTTGACTCGCTCAACACCATCTTAACTTTCACATTTTGGGTCTTCTTGAAATAGACTGGAATGAATGCTGGTAGTACAACATTTGGCACAATGTGGTGCATGGTGAAGCTCCTCGAAAAATACTGCATATAGATTACATCAAATAATGAAAATGTGATTCCCCTAAAGTACTTAAAAATGCATGACAACTTTTATCTAACAAAAACAAAGTTTTACCATTTTTGCTTTGCCTTTCACGATGTTTGATTTATTAATTGTGCAGACATAAAATGGTTTTGTTGGCAGGTGCTCATCAACTGCACGCTTGAGTGTATCAAATTTTGCATCATCCATTGCAACGCGGTTGGCATACCGGCAGAAAAATTCAAAATCTTCCTTATCCTCTTTTCCAGGACCTGCCCGAAACAAATACGTACATAAGCGGTAGTAGTACAATTGCATGCATGGATAGTCTTTCATGATTATACGTACCTCTGATATGAGGCGTTTTACGCAACTTACGACAAGCACGAACATTACGGGTGCGAGCAGAAATTCCCACCTAATTAAGAAGTGATACATACACAAATTTATGTTCAAATATGGCACTGTGCAGAAATATGTGCAATAACATGATAATTAGGTTGCCAATTTGGTAAAAATGGTTACGAATCATAAGAGATGCCATCCGTAAATCCATCTACACGAAAATGCAGGAATGCTACAGGAAACAGACTAGCATCTGTACCACGCACGCGAAACCCTCCTCACCCACGCGGCCGTGCGTACCTACGGACACACATTCCATGGGCATCCATGAGCCAGCGCTGATCGAGCGTCCTCTACTCATGAGCCCATGAACGATGACGTCAAGTGTGATCGTCATCAATGTTGAGAAGCGCAAGTTCAAGAGGAGCATCTCGAAGAAATCCTAGGCTTGAAGCTTGCCACCCATTTGGAGAAAATGGTCAAGTGAAGATGTGCCGATGAGAGGCTCTCCCATAGTGGAGTATGGGGGAGAAATATGAGGATCTTCACCAAGCGAAGCGCAATCAAGAAAGGTGGTCCACTTGAAGAGATCAAGATCATCATCATCTAGCTCAAGTGGAATGCGCAAGTCAAAGGTATGATAGGGTTTCTATTTTACTGGTCTCGTGGTAGTTGGGAGACCGGATTATAGGATAGATACCGTAGTATCAAGAGGGGCTCTCATTGAGCTTTAGCGTATCAGTTGGAGAGAGCTCAAACCTTTGCATACTTGCCTTCTTCATCTTTCTTGGTTCTTATTTGGCTTATCTCTTTATGAGGTTTTGGAGCTTGTTGTGACTTTCATAACAAGCTCAAGTTCACCGAAAACGGATTTCGTATGAAAAACTTGTTGCGTTTTCGGTTTTGGAGTTCCTCCCGGTTCATCTTCTATAGAGAGGTTTCACCTTTCTACATTTGGTTTTATACTCCCTTGTTGTACTATGATGTTTTCCTGCATCATCTTGTCGTGCTCGTTGCGGCGATTCCAACGAGCCCAAGAACATCGAAAACAGAGTTCGTATGTAAAAGATATCACGTTTTCCGTATGTATGTTTCTGGAATTCCGAACCACTCGGAAAATTCCGGACGTATTCCGAGCGGGTCGGAATTCCGAACTCATTCCGGACTGATTCCGGGTTTTGGCTGTTTCGGTACTGGATCCGTCCGGAATCAAGTAAGTAGAAATCCGGAAATTTCCGGACGGTCCGGAATTCCGGGTGAAAAACAGATCCATTCCGGACGGCACGAAAACTGCATAACGGTTGGATTTTTGGGACCTATAAAAAGGGGTCTTCTTCCCCAAAGGTTCCCTAACTCTTGAGCTCGTGTTCTTCCCCATTGTTGACCCTCTTGAGCTTTACTAACTCTCTATCCCTCCATGACTCTTGCCTCCATTTAGTGGGAAAAGAGAGAGGAGATCTAGATCTACCATTCCACCAATCAATCTCTCCTCTAAGTGAGGGGAAGCTTTTTGGATCTAGATCTTGGAGAATTTGGTGTTCTTCTTTGTTCTTCCTCTCTTCTCCCCCCAATAGCATTAGTTGCTTTGGTGGGATTTGAGAGTGAAGGATTTTGAGCACTTCTTGTGTTCTTGCCCATTGCATCGGTTGCATCGGTTTGAGTTCTCCACGGTGATACGTGGAAATTGAAGTTGAGAAGCTTGTTACTCTTGGGTACTTGGGGTGCCCTAGAGCTTGTCCTCTTGGGTACTTGGAGTGCCCTAGACGGTCCTTGTTGATCTCGGAGTTTTGGTGGCTCGCGGGATAGTTGGGAGCCTCCAATTAAGTTGTGGAGACGTGCCCCAACCTTGTGATTCTTGTGGCTTTGGGAGCCGCGGGAATTCGGTGAGAGCTCCAATTAAGTTGTGGAGTGTGCCTCATCCTTGTACGGGTTCGGTGACCACCCTCAAGTGTCCCATAGTGGTTCGTGGCACTCCGCATTGGTGGAGGCACGAAGGAGATTACGGTGTGCCATTTGACGGCTATTCGGGGATCACTTTGTGACTCCGCACCGCTCCAACGGAGACTAGCTTCCATTGGGAAGTGAACTTCGGGATAAATCATCGTCTCCAAGTGCCTCGGTATTTCTATACCCGAGCTTCTTACTTATGCAATTTACTTGTGATAGCCATCGAGCTTGAAGTAATATATCTTGCTATCACTTAGTTGCTTATCTTGCATAGCATAAGTTGTTGGTGCACATAGGTAAACCTAGCTTGTTTAGGTTTTGTGCTTGATAAATTAAACGCTAGTTTTATTCCGCATTTATTCAAGCCTAAACCGTAAAGAATTTTAAATCGCCTATTCACCCCCCCCCCCTAGGCGACATCCGTGTCCTTTCAATTGGTATCAGAGCGGGTTCTCTCCTTATTGGCTTCACCGCCTGGAGAGTAAAGATGTCGTCTAGTGAACTAGTGCACAATGCTTCTTTTATATTAGATGGCACAAATTATGATGTTTGGAAAATTCGCATTCTTGATATTCTTCGGGTCATTGACCCATACATAGAGCGAATTCTAGATAGGGGTTATTCTCCTCCAAGGAATCCCAAAAGATTATCTTTATTGGATGAGAATAATTCCTATCTAAATGCTCAAGCTTCTAATGTGATTTTCAATGCTTTGAGCGATGTAGTTATTATGTCGGTCTCTCCTTTTCGGAATGCTCATGAGCTTTGGACCAAGCTTCAAGATAAATATGATGTGTCCAAGAATTGTGGAGATGATTGTTGTCCCTCCACTTCCGGCCGTGATGAGTTCTCAACTTCTTCTACTTCACCTACATGTGGCAAGCCACAAAGTAATGCAATGGTGAGTAGTGATAGATATTACAATAATGATAGTGAGCTTATTGTTGATGATACTTCACCTCTATCTTATTGCAATGATTTATCTTTGGACTTAAACGCATCTAGCACCAAAAATGATCTACATGCTTGTGTTGATAGTCCTTGCATATCTGTACAAATTGCTTGATTAATCCTTGTGATGATATGCTCTCTATACCTTGTTGTCATGATAAAAATGCTTCTATTTCCTCTAGTATTTGGCTAACAATGTAGAGGAAACCGAACACTCCATGGAACAAGATATGGATTTAAATGGTGACTCAAGTAATTCTTCATCATCATCATCATGTACTCACTTTTGCCTTATGGCTAAAGCTTCCGAGGTATCTCCTACTTTGGATCCCAATATATCTCATGATGATAGTGATGAGGAAAATGAACAAAATGATAATGATGCTTCCATACTCGAGAAGGGTAAAATGGTTATTCTTTCTCTTTCAAAGAATAAAGATGCTCGTACTAACTTCTTAGAAATCATGTCTACCCTTGTTAAGCGCAAACTTACCATTGAGGAGTTGGAAGCTCACATTGATGAAAGCCTTAACCGCGAATACAAGTATGCGGAAGAGATCGCCGATCTCAAGGAAGCTCTTGAAGAAGAACAATCACCAAGAAGACTCTTGAGGAAACTTTTGCTCTTAACTTTCTATAGTAACGGAATCCCATGATAGATCTCTTAAAGTGGCAAATGACTTCAAAATAACAAATGGTAAGCTTATAGATGCACATGCCAAACTCCTTGAGGATTTTGAGCACCTAGATAATGGCTCTAGGGTCACTAAGGGTGAGCTCATCAAACTCACCGAGTCTCATGCGCAACTTAAAGCTTCTCACTCTAAAGAGCTTGCCAAGTTACTTCTCCTATTGTCATAAATAATGATGCTTGTGCTACTAACTCTATCTCTTGTGAAGCATCCATATTAACGGAGAATGTTGAGCTAAGGTCTCAACTTGCATTGCTATCTAGCAAATATGGGAAATTGGAAGAAAGCCATGAAAAACTCTCATGAGGATCTTCTAGTCTCCTATGATAAGCTAAAGAGCTCATGAGGCTATTATTACAAAGGTGAAATCTTGTGAGCCTCATGTGGACAATGGCACAACTACTACTCAACATGCTTTATTGCCATGTGCTAGTCCTAGTAATTCATCCACTCATAATATTGCTACATCTTGTGATGAATTACTTTCCATGCCTTTTTGCTCTAACAATGAAGCTTCTACTTCCTCTAGTGTTTTTGTTGATACTAACCATGTAGAGGAATTAAAAGAGCTCAAGGCCCAAGTCACTTCTTTGAAGAAAGACTTGGAAAAGCGTCATGATGGGAAGCCCACACTTGACAACATGTTGAGTGTGCAAAGACGCCCCAATGACAAGAGTGGACTTGGATTCAACTCAATAGTAAGATCAAGTCCAAGTATAACAAGAATAAGAAGGGCCAAGAACAAGTCAAGAATTCGGCCAAGATCACTTGCTTCAAGTGCAAAGTTGAAGGGCACCATGTTAGATCTTGCCCTATGAAGAAGAAATCTCTTAGCAAGAAGCAACAAGGGAAGAGGCCTCAAGTTCAATCTCAAGTTCATCAAGATGAAGAACGGTCCCTTCCTAAGAAGAACCATGGCATGCCTCCTCATGATGAAGCTTCAACTAAGAAGAAAGGAGGAAGCAAATGTTGCTACATATGTCGTGAGAAGGGTCATTTTGCTTCTTCATGCACTAGTGGTAACTTATCCAACCCCATAATAATTGATAATGTTTATTCTATTAGGAAGGATAAAGTTGGCAATGTGTTTGCCAAATATGTTGGTACTCAAAGTGGTGTCAAGAAAAGGACCATTTGGGTTGCCAAGCCTATTGTGACTAACCTCTTAGGACCCAACTTGGTTGGGGACCAACAAGTTAAAACTTGATCAATAGGTGTTGGTGGAGGGCATTGGAGACTTGGCTACATCATGAAGAATTAAGGGATCTTCATCAATTATATTCTCTCAAGCCAAGTCATTTGGATTATATTGTTCTATCTCATATCCAATGTTCCTCCTTGCGGTAACTTGTGTTTAAATCATACATACATTGAAAGTTGCTTGCACCCTTGCATGTGTTTGGTTTTGTACCTTGCTAATGTTTACATGTGTTGTGCTCTCTACTTACTTTCTTGAGTAATCAAGTATGTGTATGTTGGTTTGCACACCATGTATGTGTGAGTTTGTGTTGAGCCATTTGTATCAATTGCTTATATCTTAATTGGCTCTTTTTGAGAGATTAATGGACTATCCCATTTTGGGGGAGTGATATGTTTGCACACTTCACAATCCTAAAAATGTGTATACATGAGTACTACCACTTAGTGTTGATATAAATTTTATCTAGTCTCTATATGGTATGTCATTCTCATGAGAAATTCAAATTCTATAATGTCCATTAATTATCTCTAGTTGAGTTCTATTTGCCTCTTGTGGAGAATAAATGGATTATCACATTATGGGGGAGTAATAAGCTATGCATATTACAAACCTAGACAATGTGAACATGTGAGGTATTGCCACCTAGAATTGATATTGTTAATTATCTTATTCCTTTGTGGCATGTTTCTCAAACAAGTTCCATTTGCTTAAATGTTTTTACTTACTCACACTTTGGATCTTGTTTGTGATGAATGTTCTTGTAATGTTTTCCTCTAATATGTTCTCATATATCTCTTTGGAAAACCGATTGCTTCAAAGCACTCTTTGTAGTTGCTTTGCATTGTCGCGTGAATATTTGAAGCTATCAAGAACATTTATCTACATAAGCATCACGCTTAAATCTTATCCTTCACCATGTGCTTATTGATTGCGAAGATGATCTTGAAAATCAATCCAATACACCACTAAGAAATTTCTACATATACTCCTTTTCCATGACAATTTATGGTCATAATTGTGGTGAAATTTGTAGATCATCTTCATATTGGCTCTTGATTTTATTGCCTTATTCCTTGCCAAAAATTAATGTGATTTAACTCCCTTTGTCTTCCTACCTCTTGTGGATCATTTTGCTTTACTCAAAGTTTCCTAGTGTTTTATTTAGTATAGGAGAGGCATTGATCCCATCATTGTGCACCTTGCATTCAAAGGCTACTTATAGATAATGCACTATTCTTGGGTGAGCTATCCTATATTAAGTACAACTTATATTTTCATTAGTATTGGATCTTATTGCTTTTTCTTGATATATGACTAGTGTTTGAATAGATATTTGAGAGCGATGATTCCATGTGTGTGCATTGTGTATTCAAATACAAGATCATAAATAATGCACTTTTGTTGGGAGAGCTATCATGTATCCTTTTAAACACTATTTATATTCTATTTGTATTTGATCTTTTCCATTGGTCTTTGATCCCGATGACATGTCTCATGGTAGACAAACCTTTTCGGCTTGGTACTTTGTGCCATCATGAAAAGTGTAGAGGGTGTGGTTTATTTGTTGGAACCCCGCTCTTTCTTTTTGAGAGTTTGTCCCAATTGGCATCTCTATTTGGGAGTGGGTTATTGTAACAGCCCAACGCTTGTGAACCTGAAAATCCGTATAAATTTTCCACTTTTTGCATCATGGCATACATGCATCCTTGCATTAATTTGCAATTGCTAAACAACAACACACTCATTTGGTTGGGCAACATTGGAAACAAAATGGCCAACTCGCTCCAACCAAAAATCTTCAAGCAATGGGACACTCAAGGTTGCACAACAAGATTACTTCTACATCCATATTTGTCAGGGAGGTTCGAAGGGTTCCAAATACTATGTTACACTTGCTCTAACATTATCAAAGGAGCCACATTGTTGTTTTTGCGTTTGAGCAAAATGCCCATTTTCAAACCTCTGGGCAAATGATGTCAAAAACATTTTCATCTGTCCTCACCAAAATTTTGTGGTGCTCCACTAATATATTGGGAGGCCACTGGATTTTTCCCAGGTTTTTCTAAAATATTCTGGTGCTCAAATAAATTCAGGGAAGGTGCTGCTCAAATTTTAAAGCAGAAAGGACCTTTTTGTAACAGCCCGGGGACCTATCCGTGATGATTTCAGAATTGTCCAGGGGCCTTCTTGCAAGAAGGTCATCTTCTCTGTAGCGACCGCACGGGCCGTTCGAGCTCGCGCCGAGCCGCGCTTGCGCCGCACCCGCACGACGCCGGGCCCCCCTCCCCTCTGCCTCCGCCTGAGAGAAGAGAAGTACCACGAGGCCCCTCTGCTTTTCCCCGCTCACCTGCCCCCTGTGTCCTCTCCTTCCCGTTCCCCGCCATGGCCGCGGAGCAACTCCACCTCGCCGTGCTCGTCGCCGCCGGCTGAAGAGCTCCCGAGCGAATCGAGCGCCACACGCAGGACCGCCGCGCCGCCCGCTCCCTCACCGCACGAGGAATCGGCCGGAGACGCCGAGGATCGACGCCGCGATCCTCTTCTTCCCCGCTGCCGTCCGGAGCTTCGCGCCGCCGATTTCGGCGCCGCCATCGCACCCCCGCCGTCCCCGACCTCCCCACGCGCTCAGGGTGAGCCTGCCGCCCTCGCTGGCCCTATCTCCTCTCCCCTCTTGCGCTAGTGCTTGCTCGCCGTGGTTCCATCGTCGCTGTGCTTTCCGTCGCCACAGCTCGTCGCCTTCTTTTTCTTTTTCCCACGCGTTGCCCGGCCGCGGAGCCGGCCAAGCCGGGCTAACGACCGGCCGCCTCGGGCCCTTAGCCGGCCTTGGGCCCGGCCTTAACCGGGCCACGAGCCGGATGCCTCTGCCACCCTCCCGGTCCTCTAACCGGCCCAACCGGGCCACAGGCCGGCCTGGCTACAGTGTTATTTTTCCATTTTGGGAAATAAAACAAATTTAAATAATTCATAACTAATTAAAGATTAATCCAAAATTTACAAATGAAGTATCAAAATGATCAGCAGCTCAAGTGTTATCCAATCATGCTAATCTCACATCTTGATCACAAATAATTATTCGATGTTATTCATAAAATGTTTAAAAGAATTAAATTCGAATAATTATTTAATTCACTAATTATTCATCGGTACTCGGAAAATTACGGATGAGGTACCAAAACGATCACAAGAGCGATACCTATCTAATCATGCCATGTTCATGCATATTTGAGCCACTTCTTAGTAATGTAATAACTGATGAACAATGTGGTCATTAAGTTAAATATGGGGGTTGCTTCCAAATAATTGCACTAATTATTTGGCCCTCCATTTAATGTTGCTAAATAAACTAAATGATGATATCATTGCATAAACCTGACATGTCATCATGTGGTTGTGCATTGCATTGTTACACATGTGTGGTGATTGATTTCTCCTTTTCCGTTGTTTTGTGACTCGATAGATCAAGCGACCGGGGTTACTCCGCAATACCCCGAGGATCCGTACTACCAGCACGTTGATCAAGGCAAGCGTAATCCCCCCTCTGAGCATGTCTCCTCCTATATTTTGCAATTATTTTTCCCCACTATAATATTGCATTCGGTTCCAAATGTCTTTTGCTTGGACTAGAGTATTCCTACTAGTTGCATTAGAAATCTATTGCCATCTACCTGTATCCTTCCTAATATCCCTAGGATTGAAGTGTTGGCCCAAGATAAGTATATTTGCTATGTATATGCTTAGCCATGCTTAGTATAAAGGTTTGCAGGTCCGGTGGATGTTCCAATGGTTGGAACAGGTATGGAAGAACCGGATGTGATGGAAAGTGATGGTGGTGGTTAATAAATTGCTTAAAGGTGGGGATGAGAGGCCACATGGGATGTGGTGCTTTGTCTCGTTCTCGCCGCCTAGGTGCGAGTGCTATACCTCTTGAACCAAGACTGAGCGTGCAACCATGCGTGAGGCCTATGCATTTGCAGGAACCCTCATAGACTAAATAACTCGAGCGGGGCTAGCCAGGGTCCTCTAGTTCGGGCTTCCATTTGCGCGTGCGTGAGTTGGTGGCTGAGAATGGTATGAGGATGATGGTATTAGGAAAAATAAGTGTCCGCGGGACAGGGGGTTGGAGGAGTCACCAAACCTGTCCTACCGGCACTGATGATCCTGGAGAGTCCTTAACGAGGGAGAAGTCGACACCGCTCCCACCCAGCCGGCTCTCCAAGGAAGAGGGCTAAAAGCTAGGTAATGGGCCGGACGGTACGCGTGGCGAAGGAGCTGGGGCCCTTCGAGACTCCGGGGACTTCAACTTTGTACACCCCTGCAGGGTAAATCTTTTCGAAAAGCCGTGTCCGCGGTTATGGACGACTTGGGAAGTGAAGGTAAGATCATAGAATAACTTAAACGGAATGATTAAAACTTGGGTACTAGAGGTACCAATTCCACGAATGTAAGGTTGACTTCCTCGAGGGTGATTCGGGGAGGTGCCTTGATGAACAGGTGTAATTGGTGATGATGGTGATGGTGAGTAAGTGATCAAAGAAAAGAGTTACTTCTTACCCCTCTTTTAAAATATTCTGATTAGTCGATGACTTTGAGTTATGTTTTCATAAATAAAATCAGCTTTATGCAAAACAGCCTAAAACCTTGAAAGCTAATCATCGAGCATATATTAGCTCTTAATCTTGCGAGTTCGTCGAACTCAACGTCTTTGCTTTTGTTTCAGAGGAGGACTTCACCGACCTCGAAGGTGGGTTCTTTGTGGACGTCGACGAGTAGTCTGGGGTTCCCAGGTGGCAGCTTGGGACATCTCGGAATAGCTGGCGCTGTGATGTTTATCTGTAGGCCTCTTAGGCCCTATTTTGGATCTTGTTGTTAGACAACTTAATTCGCTTCCGCTTGATGTAATGTTGGGTCTGTGACCTCTGGTTGTCTTTTGCTATCTTTCTCTATTATAAGAGTTGAACTATATGATTTGTGTCGTAGAGTCTGTGATGTGCCAGTTGTTCCACAAGTCTTGATCTTACTATTATGCTTTGATAGTTGTGCCTGTGTTAAGGCATCAATCGGGGTGTTGCGTTGTCTGGAGTGAGGTGTACCCAGCAACGCCTGCCAAAGGTTTTGGCCGGGGATTGGTAAACCCGTAACCTCCGGTTGTATCGCTTAACCGGTGACACACAGCATCACTGTATAGCAGTCGGGTCGGGGCGCCACAAGTTGGTATCAGAGCAGTACTGCCTGTAGGAAACCCTTCTACTGGTCGATGTTGAGTCTAGTGTTTGTGAAAATATTTTAACCTAAAAATGAGTTGTGAAAACCATCTTAGGATTCTTTTTACTCCTTATCTGGTTACCTCTAATCTCGGAGCAATCTTATCTCGATTTGAGTTAAAGGTTTTACTTCTCATCTGTTACTTCAAAAGTATTAGGAAACGAAGGTGTCCTACGTGTTACGACCTTGAGTGTTATGTGTCACGTTGCTCCCGCTGCGCTGCAATCCCAAATCAATTCAGATGTTTCTACCGAGTTTAATCCTTCGATCATCTCTTTGGGTTTTAACCCACGGACTTGAACATAAGGTCCCGGATTGTGCCAACTAGAGTGTGTTAAGTTGTGATTTCTTAACTCTCACTAGTAGCACATGATGCTGATCTTCGACCCAAGTTCTATCTTGTTGTTCCTTCTCGCAAAGTATTATCGTCCCTAGTCTGTGTACTTGTGTAGACGCTAATGCTATTGTTCGACCATTCGGAGAAAGATACTAACGTGTCATTGTCAAATCTCCAGAATGACTCGAGGAGGTCGTGGAGGCCGTGGTGGTCGCGGTAACCACAATGATATGAGGATGATCTGCCGCCACCACCCACGATGGCTCAAGTCTTGATGGCCATTGAGGAGAACCGTGGGCGCAATGAGCGCTTGCTGAGCAGTTGGTGCAGCAGAATGCACGGAGGAACGAGTGCAACACTCTCACCGAGTTCCTGCGTTCCCAGCCACCCACCTTTGCTGATGCTAAGGAGCCACTGGAAGCTGATGATTGGCTTCGTGCTTTGGAGCGCAAGTTCTCCGCTCTCATGTTCCATTGGCGGAGCAAGTCAACTTTGCCACCTACCTTTTGGTTGGTGCTGCTGGCTGTTGGTGGGAGCCATGTGGCTTTGTTTCCAGCCAACCATGTCTTCACCTGGGCTGATTTCGCACTGCCTTCCGTGCGGAGTACATTCCCCAGCCAATCATGGACTTGAAGAGGAGGGAGTTCCTGGATTTGCAACAGGGACGGATGGACCTCCGCACTTATGGTCGTGAGTTCAACCATCTCTCTCGTTACGCCCCAAGGGACGTGACCAATGATGCTGACAAGCAAGAGCTGTTCCGCAAGGGTCTGACTCCGCAGCTCGCTATGAGTTGCCCCTTCAGGTTCCAGACCTATCAGGAGCTGTTCAACCAGGCTTTCACCTTGAGCAAGGAAGAAAGGAACTTGAAGCTTCCAAGAGGCCCGCACATGGGGATCACCAGAGTTCCTCGGGTTCTGAGAGCAAGAAGCGCAGGGTGTTTGTTCCCTACAGCGCCGTACCTCGTGCTCCCTTCATGCCGAGAGCAGCAGGATATAGGCCACCTCCTCCGCGCCCCACTACTTCGACACTTGGGTAGGCGGAAGTGGGTACCGTCCTATGCTACCTGCTCCACCTGGAGTCACTTGCTACACCTGTGGCCAGGCTGGTCACTACTCCAGGGAGTGCCCCCAGAAGGCACCTCTCGCGATAACTCCTGCACGAGCCCCTGCCACTCCAACTGGCAAGGCTGGACCTATTGTGCGTGGTCGCCTGAACCACATCTCTGAAGAAGCTGAAGAGACCCCGGCGTTCTCATGGGTGAGTTACGAATCAACGGCAATACAGCTACATTTGTTTGACTCTGGAGCATCGCATTCATTCATATCCATAGCGTTTGCAAAAGAGCACAAAATACCGTTCGAGAAAATGAGCCGACCCTTGTGATCTACTCCTGGTTCCAAATGGCAAACCGATGGTGTTACTCCTGAGGTCCAGATTAATATAGGTTCCTTGTCTTTTCCTTATGCCTTGGTAGCTCTGAAGTCCAAAGGCATTGATGTCATATGGGCATGAACTGGCTAACCAAATACCAGGCTAATCTCGACTGTGCCGCCAAGACCATTACTGTGACCGCTCCTTCCGGTGACATTGTGAAGTATTGGCCTGCAACATCAATACCTCCGTCCGCCATCGTACCCAAGTCACCTGAGATCCTTCTTTGCTTTATGGAAGGCGAATCCCCTCCTGAAATCCAGGACATACACGTGGTGTGTGACTTCCCGGATGTGTTCCCGGAAGAGTTGCCTGGCATGCCTCCTGACCGAAGTGTGGAGTTTGTCATAGAGCTACTTCCCGGTACCGCTCCAATTTCCAAGAAGCCCTACCGTATGCCGGTGGAAGAGTTGGCTCTGTTGAAAGAGCAAATTGATCAGCTGTTAGCAAAGGAGTTCATCCAGCCTAGCAGTTCACCTGGGGTTGTCCGGTACTCTTTGTCAAGAAGAGGGATTCTACCGTGCCTCGTCTAGTCTCTGACTATCGACCGTTGAATGCGGTGACAATCAAGAACAAGTATCCTATTCCCCATCAATGATCTGTTGGATCAGTTAGCTGGTGCAACGGTATTCTCCAAGATGGATCTGAGGTCAGGATACCATCAGATAAAAATCAGAAAGGAGGATATTCCAAAGACGGCATTTGTTACTCGTTATGGCTCATATGAGTATACCGTCATGTCCTTTGGTCTCACAAATGCCCCGCTACTTTCATGAGGCTCATGAACTCCATCTTCATGGATTATCTTGATAAGTTTGTCGTCATTTACATTGATGACATCTCATCTATTCCAAAACCAATGAAGAGCATGAGGAACATCTTCGTTTGGTTCTGACAAGACTTCGAGAACACCGCCTCTATGCCAAGTTCTCCAAGTGTGAGTTTTGGTTGGATAATCTCATCTTCCTTGGTCATGTGATATCCGCGATGGTGTGGCTGTCATTCCCGACAAGATTCAGTCCATTTGGATTGGAAAACTCCAATGTCAGTCAAGGACATTCGAAGCTTTCTCGGATTGGCGGGTTACTACCGCCGATTCATCGAAGGTTTCTCCAAGATAGCCAAGGCCTGACTGACCTTCTCAAGAAGGATAAAAAGTTTGTATGGTCGGCCGAAGCTGAAGAGAGTTTCCAAACACTGAAAGCCAAGCTCACTCCGCTCCTGTGCTTGTCCTGCCGGACACAAGCAAGGATTTCGTCGTCTTCTGTGACGCCTCTCTACAAGGTTTGGGTTGTGTATTGATGCAAGATGGCCATGTGGTGCATATGCTTCTCGCCAATTAAGCCGCATGAGCTCAACTACCCAACTCATGATCTAGAACTTGCCGCTGTGGTCTATGCTTTGAAGCAATGGAGACCATACCTGTTTGGTAACCGTTGCGAGATCTTCTCGGATCACAAGAGTCTGAAGTACCTCTTCACCCAGCCGGATTTAAATCTCAGGCAAAGGCGTTGGTTGGAGTTAATCACGGACTACAATGTGAGTCTGAACTATCAACCCGGCAAAGCAAACGTCGTGGCTGACGCGCTAAGTCGGAAGTCCTATTGCAACAATCTGATGATTGAAGAGGCCAACCTGCCCTCCATGAAGAGTTCTCTCGTTTGAACTTAGAAATGTTCCCTCCGGCTACCTTGCAAATCTGGAGATCAAATCTACTCTTGTGGACCAGATTAAGGATGCTCAAAAGCGTGACAAGGGTATTCTAAAAATCAAGGAGAACATTGCTAGCGGGAAGGCCAAATGTTTTCTGTCAATGAATCTGGAGTTGTTTATTTTGGTGACCGCTTGGTAGTGCCAAAGAAACGAAAATTGAGGGAGTTGATCCTCATGAATCTCCTCTCTCTATTCATCCCGGTAGTACCAAAATGTACCAAGACCTTCGGCCACAATTCTGGTGGACCCGTATGAAACGGAAATTGCTAGGTATGTTGCTGAATGCGACACCTGTCGACGGGTAAAGGCTGAACATCAAAGGCCTGCCGGCACTCTTCACCCTATTGCTATTCCCGAGTGGAAATGGGATGAAATTGGTATGGATTTCATTACTGGTCTGCCGAAGTCTCCAAAGGGACATGATGCCATCTGGGTCATCATTGATCGACTATCAAAAGTGGCTCACTTCCTCCCCGTTCGTGTGGACATTACAGCTGCCAAGTTGGCAGACCTGTATACCTCTCGTATCGTAGTCCTTCACGGCGTTCCCAAGAAGATAATTTCGATCGTGGAAGCCTATTCACCTCCAAGTTTTGGACTAGTTTCCAAACTGCTATGGGAACTCGTCTTAACTTCAGCACCGCGTTCCATCCTCAAACTGATGGTCAGACCGAAAGGTGAACCAAGTTTGGAAGACATGCTTAGGGCATGTGTAATCTCTTCGGCAAGATTGGGAAAAGTACCTTCCTTTCGCGGAGTTCTCCTACAACAATAGCTATCAAGCTAGTCTGGGCATGGCTCCATTTGAGGTTCTCTATGGAAGAAAATGCCGCACTCCTCTAAATTGGTCCGAGACCGGAGAGAGGGCACTCTTTGGTCCAGATATTATCAATGAAGCCGAGGAGAAGGTTCGAATCATAAGAGAAAATCTGAAGATTGCTCAGTCTAGGCAGAAAAGCTACTATGACAAGCATCATCAGGAGGTTCACTATGAAATTGGTGATAAAGCCTACCTCCGTGTCTCTCCCCTCCGTGGCGTTCGCCGCTTCGGAATCAAAGGGAAATTGGCACCTCGCTATGTTGGCCCCTTCACCGTTCTGGCCAAGCGAGGAGATCTTTCTACAAGTTGGAGTTACCGGTCATCTTTCCCAATGTGCATGATGTGTTCCATGTATCTCAACTTCGCCGGTGTTTCAAGGATCCTATTCATGGGGTCAATCATGAAGAGCTAGATCTCCAGGAAGACCTCACTTATCGCGAGCATCCTATTCGTGTCCTGGATGAAGCCGAAAGAAAGACTCGTAACAAGACCACCAAGTTTCTCAAAATTCAGTGGTCTCATCATTCCGAGGAAGAAGCTACTTGGGAACGAGAGTCTAGTCTTCGTGAAGAGTATCCCGACTTCTTCTTGCAAACTTAGAATCTCGGGGCGAGATTCCTGTAAGGAGGGTAGAATTGTAACAGCCCAACGCTTGTGAACCTGAAAATCCGTATAAATTTTCCACTTTTTGCATCATGGCATACATGCATCCTTGCATTAATTTGCAATTGCTAAACAACAACACACTCATTTGGTTGGGCAACATTGGAAACAAAATGGCCAACTCGCTCCAACCAAAAATCTTCAAGCAATGGGACACTCAAGGTTGCACAACAAGATTACTTCTACATCCATATTTGTCAGGGAGGTTCGAAGGGTTCCAAATACTATGTTACACTTGCTCTAACATTATCAAAGGAGCCACATTGTTGTTTTTGCGTTTGAGCAAAATGCCCATTTTCAAACCTCTGGGCAAATGATGTCAAAAACATTTTCATCTGTCCTCACCAAAATTTTGTGGTGCTCCACTAATATATTGGGAGGCCACTGGATTTTTCCCAGGTTTTTCTAAAATATTCTGGTGCTCAAATAAATTCAGGGAAGGTGCTGCTCAAATTTTAAAGCAGAAAGGACCTTTTTGTAACAGCCCGGGGACCTATCCGTGATGATTTCAGAATTGTCCAGGGGCCTTCTTGCAAGAAGGTCATCTTCTCTGTAGCGACCGCACGGGCCGTTCGAGCTCGCGCCGAGCCACGCTTGCGCCGCACCCGCACGACGCCGGGCCCCCCTCCCCTCTGCCTCCGCCTGAGAGAAGAGAAGTACCACGAGGCCCCTCTGCTTTTCCCCGCTCACCTGCCCCCTGTGTCCTCTCCTTCCCGTTCCCCGCCATGGCCGCGGAGCAACTCCACCTCGCCGTGCTCGTCGCCGCCGGCTGAAGAGCTCCCGAGCGAATCGAGCGCCACACGCAGGACCGCCGCGCCGCCCGCTCCCTCACCGCACGAGGAATCGGCCGGAGACGCCGAGGATCGACGCCGCGATCCTCTTCTTCCCCGCTGCCGTCCGGAGCTTCGCGCCGCCGATTTCGGCGCCGCCGTCGCACCCCCGCCGTCCCCGACCTCCCCACGCGCTCAGGGTGAGCCTGCCGCCCTCGCTGGCCCTATCTCCTCTCCCCTCTTGCGCTAGTGCTTGCTCGCCGTGGTTCCATCGTCGCTGTGCTTTCCGTCGCCACAGCTCGTCGCCTTCTTTTTCTTTTTCCCACGCGTTGCCCGGCCGCGGAGCCGGCCAAGCCGGGCTAACGACCGGCCGCCTCGGGCCCTTAGCCGGCCTTGGGCCCGGCCTTAACCGGGCCACGAGCCGGATGCCTCTGCCACCCTCCCGGTCCTCTAACCGGCCCAACCGGGCCACAGGCCGGCCTGGCTACAGTGTTATTTTTCCATTTTGGGAAATAAAACAAATTTAAATAATTCATAACTAATTAAAGATTAATCCAAAATTTACAAATGAAGTATCAAAATGATCAGCAGCTCAAGTGTTATCCAATCATGCTAATCTCACATCTTGATCACAAATAATTATTCGATGTTATTCATAAAATGTTTAAAAGAATTAAATTCGAATAATTATTTAATTCACTAATTATTCATCGGTACTCGAAAAATTACGGATGAGGTACCAAAACGATCACAAGAGCGATACCTATCTAATCATGCCATGTTCATGCATATTTGAGCCACTTCTTAGTAATGTAATAACTGATGAACAATGTGGTCATTAAGTTAAATATGGGGGTTGCTTCCAAATAATTGCACTAATTATTTGGCCCTCCATTTAATGTTGCTAAATAAACTAAATGATGATATCATTGCATAAACCTGACATGTCATCATGTGGTTGTGCATTGCATTGTTACACATGTGTGGTGATTGATTTCTCCTTTTCCGTTGTTTTGTGACTCGATAGATCAAGCGACCGGGGTTACTCCGCAATACCCCGAGGATCCGTACTACCAGCACGTTGATCAAGGCAAGCGTAATCCCCCCTCTGAGCATGTCTCCTCCTATATTTTGCAATTATTTTTCCCCACTATAATATTGCATTCGGTTCCAAATGTCTTTTGCTTGGACTAGAGTATTCCTACTAGTTGCATTAGAAATCTATTGCCATCTACCTGTATCCTTCCTAATATCCCTAGGATTGAAGTGTTGGCCCAAGATAAGTATATTTGCTATGTATATGCTTAGCCATGCTTAGTATAAAGGTTTGCAGGTCCGGTGGATGTTCCAATGGTTGGAACAGGTATGGAAGAACCGGATGTGATGGAAAGTGATGGTGGTGGTTAATAAATTGCTTAAAGGTGGGGATGAGAGGCCACATGGGATGTGGTGCTTTGTCTCGTTCTCGCCGCCTAGGTGCGAGTGCTATACCTCTTGAACCAAGACTGAGCGTGCAACCATGCGTGAGGCCTATGCATTTGCAGGAACCCTCATAGACTAAATAACTCGAGCGGGGCTAGCCAGGGTCCTCTAGTTCGGGCTTCCATTTGCGCGTGCGTGAGTTGGTGGCTGAGAATGGTATGAGGATGATGGTATTAGGAAAAATAAGTGTCCGCGGGACAGGGGGTTGGAGGAGTCACCAAACCTGTCCTACCGGCACTGATGATCCTGGAGAGTCCTTAACGAGGGAGAAGTCGACACCGCTCCCACCCAGCCGGCTCTCCAAGGAAGAGGGCTAAAAGCTAGGTAATGGGCCGGACGGTACGCGTGGCGAAGGAGCTGGGGCCCTTCGGGACTCCGGGGACTTCAACTTTGTACACCCCTGCAGGGTAAATCTTTTCGAAAAGCCGTGTCCGCGGTTATGGACGACTTGGGAAGTGAAGGTAAGATCATAGAATAACTTAAACGGAATGATTAAAACTTGGGTACTAGAGGTACCAATTCCACGAATGTAAGGTTGACTTCCTCGAGGGTGATTCGGGGAGGTGCCTTGATGAACAGGTGTAATTGGTGATGATGGTGATGGTGAGTAAGTGATCAAAGAAAAGAGTTACTTCTTACCCCTCTTTTAAAATATTCTGATTAGTCGATGCCTTTGAGTTATGTTTTCATAAATAAAATCAGCTTTATGCAAAACAGCCTAAAACCTTGAAAGCTAATCATCGAGCATATATTAGCTCTTAATCTTGCGAGTTCGTCGAACTCAACGTCTTTGCTTTTGTTTCAGAGGAGGACTTCACCGACCTCGAAGGTGGGTTCTTTGTGGACGTCGACGAGTAGTCTGGGGTTCCCAGGTGGCAGCTTGGGACATCTCGGAATAGCTGGCGCTGTGATGTTTATCTGTAGGCCTCTTAGGCCCTATTTTGGATCTTGTTGTTAGACAACTTAATTCGCTTCCGCTTGATGTAATGTTGGGTCTGTGACCTCTGGTTGTCTTTTGCTATCTTTCTCTATTATAAGAGTTGAACTATATGATTTGTGTCGTAGAGTCTGTGATGTGCCAGTTGTTCCACAAGTCTTGATCTTACTATTATGCTTTGATAGTTGTGCCTGTGTTAAGGCATCAATCGGGGTGTTGCGTTGTCTGGAGTGAGGTGTACCCAGCAACGCCTGCCAAAGGTTTTGGCCGGGGATTGGTAAACCCGTAACCTCCGGTTGTATCGCTTAACCGGTGACACACAGCATCACTGTATAGCAGTCGGGTCGGGGCGCCACAGTTATATCATTCGTTGATTAACATCTATCTCTCTTTTAGTATCTCTTTTGGACATTTGATATCTAGTCCTTTTACTTATTGATTAATTAGTATCTTATTTTCGTTTTGATATCTTTGTCCAATTGGTGTCTTTTCAATCATGTGTTGGTTTGGTTTTAGTTTCAATTGGCTTCTCTAAATCAATTTTTGATTTGGATCTTTGATATAATTTGGACCGTCTTTGATTTCTTGATATTTGTCCAAATTGTATCTCCTTTCGGTTATTAAAGTTAATAGGCATGCATATCTACTACATGTTTATTTTGTGGCATGCTTTCTTTCTTTGTGCCAATATATAGGTGAAACTCTACGGAATCCTAAATCGGCTAAGATGTGCATGAAATTCAATTTCATATCTATATGCACATATTTATGTGGAGTTCCTTCTATGTATTGTAGTTTAACTAACTACTTGGCCCCAATTAGTTTGGGAACAATTTTACTTGAATGTGTTTTAGGTACATGGAGATGCATTGGATGCTTGTCTCATTTACAATGAAAGTGTCTTCACCACTTGCTTATTGAAGCCAAGCTAGGATGGTTGATAAATTCTTATCTACTACATCAACCCCATGCCATCTCGGTAACAAGTATCCACCCTCATGCATACCTTTTTAGCATTGAACCTTGTGTAGGTTCCATCATGGCATGAAAAATATTTATTTGCTTTTGTTGTAGCTATTGCAAATTCTATTCGGCTCTTATGATACTTGTTGCTTCCCTCAATGCATCCCAACTATCTCCTTTTTCCCTTAGTGATATTTGTGATGCTTGTGTTGAGGTTGAATTTGAAGTTCATTATTACACAATATGAAATCATTGAGCTATGGGCTATGATCCTACACAAATATCATATGTGTATAATTATGACTTTCGTTTGGAATATCTTGTTTCATTCCTTATTAACTAATCTTGTGTATACATATTTCTTTGTGGATGTATGTCATATGATTGTTGTCTACTTAGAAACTTATATACATGAGAAGAGTTACATCTTTACTTGATATCCTATTTCTTTGGTGTCACCTTATTACTCCTTTTTATTCGTTGTGACCCCGGAAAGAACATATCCTATGAGTGCATGTCCTATTTTATCACATCTTGGTGCACTCATCTTGGTGAATATCCTTGACCTCATGCTTGTCTTGACAAGCCAATATTCTTCACCATGGGATATGTCACAAGCTTTGTTTTTCATTTGCATCTTATTGAGCTTGTGAATTCATTTGTTTTTGTGTTTTAGAGGATACTGGAGGAGTGAGGATTCCATTTTTGTACACCATGTATTCAAATACACTAATTCTAAATTGTGTACAAATATTGGGGAGCTACTCTATTTTCTTTAAAACACTTTTTTTTCTTCAAATCAAAATTCTAAATTTGTGTTTTAGAGGATACCGGAGGAGTGAGGATTCCATGTTTGTACACCTTGTATTCAAATACAATAATTCTAAATTGTGTACAAATATTGGGGAGCTCCTCTATTTTCTTTAAAACACTCTTTTGCTCAAATCATAATATCTTGTGTTTATTTGGTTAGTTGGATCTTTTTGATTGCTTACTTTTTATTTGGTAAATTATAAAAAGTTTTCCATATCATTCTTTTGCAATCTTTGGATCCTCAATATAGTTTGTGCTCTCTCCAACTATTCGTCATTGGATATGTGTATTTGATTTCACTCATATTTTGAGAAATGCACACATTATGGGGGAGCTCATACTATATTGACCTTCTAAGATTTTTCGCCCATTTTGGAAATGGATGCCAATGGGGGAGAAGTTTTAGAGGGTTTAAGGGAATTTGGTTTTATGCTTTTGTTTTGGTCATAAGCATTTACCTTTCATGCTCATGCATCCATGCTTGTTGCCTTGCATGGTTGCTTAATTCATTATATAAACCCTTGTAAAAGAGATTGTCATCAATTACCAAAATGGGAGAGATTGAAAGGGCATGGCGCCCCCATGTGTGGTTTTGGTAATTAATGACAATCCCTATGGACTAATGGTTGCATTGAGTTATACTTGTAGTGTTTGTCCATAGACCATGCTTGAACTCCATATGTTGGATTCAAGGTTGATGCCATGAATATATTGATATAATAAAGTATTTGGCATCAAGATCATCGAGGTGTATGGATATATACTTGATATGATCAAGAAGAAGAGTATGTGATGACCAAGTTATTATTCGAGGAGTTATCCGATGATTGGTCATATGTGAGTTGAGCATATTGCAAGTATGTCTTGAAGAAAAGAATTAGTGATCATTCATGGTTATCCTCAAGACATCATCTATTGAAAAGAGAAGAAAAGATACAAGGTATCTTTCTATGGGCTTGCATCAAATGAAGATTTCATATAGCCCATGAACGATGACGTCAAGTGTGATCGTCATCAATGTTGAGAAGCGCAAGTTCAAGAGGAGCATCTCGAAGAAATCCTAGGCTTGAAGCTTGCCACCCATTTGGAGAAAATGGTCAAGTGAAGATGTGCCGATGAGAGGCTCTCCCATAGTGGAGTATGGGGAGAAATATGAGGATCTTCACCAAGCGAAGCGCAATCAAGAAAGGTGGTCCACTTGAAGAGATCAAGATCATCATCATCTAGCTCAAGTGGAATGCGTAAGTCAAAGGTATGATAGGGTTTCTATTTTACTGGTCTCGTGGTAGTTGGGAGACCGGATTATAGGATAGATACCGTAGTATCAAGAGGGGCTCTCATTGAGCATTAGCGTATCAGTTGGAGAGAGCTCAAACTTTGCATACTTGCCTTCTTCATCTTTCTTGGTTCTTATTTGGCTTATCTCTTTATGAGGTTTTGGAGCTTGTTGTGACTTTCATAACAAGCTCAAGTTCACCGAAAACGGATTTCGCATGAAAAACTTGTTGCGTTTTCGGTTTTGGAGTTCCTCCCGGTTCATCTTCTATAGAGAGGTGTCACCTTTCTACATTTGGTTTTATACTCCCTTGTTGTACTATGATGTTTTCCTGCATCATCTTGTCGTGCTCGTTGCGGTGATTCCAACGAGCCCAAGAACATCGAAAACGGAGTTCGTATGTAAAAGATATCACGTTTTCCGTATGTATGTTTCTGGAATTCCGAACCACTCGGAAAATTCCGGATGGATTCCGAGCGGGTCGGAATTCCGAACTCATTCCGGACCGATTCCGGGTTTTGGCTGTTTCGGTACTGGATCCGTCCGGAATCAAGTAAGTAGAAATCCGGAAATTTCCGGACGGTCCGGAATTCCGGGTGAAAAACAGATCCATTCCGGACGGCACGAAAACTGCATAAGGGTTGGATTTTTGGGACCTATAAAAAGGGGTCTTCTTCCCCAAAGGTTCCATAACTCTTGAGCTCGTGTTCTTCCCCATTGTTGACCCTCTTGAGCTTTGCTAACTCTCTATCCCTCCATGATTCTTGCCTCCATTTAGTGGGAAAAGAGAGAGGAGATCTAGATCTACCATTCCACCAATCAATCTCCTCTAAGTGAGGGGAAGCTTTTTGGATCTAGATCTTGGAGAATTTGGTGTTCTTCTTTGTTCTTCCTCTCTTCTCCCCCCAATAGCATTAGTTGCTTTGGTGGGATTTGAGAGTGAAGGATTTTGAGCACTTCTTGTGTTCTTGCCCATTGCATCGGTTGCATCGGTTTGAGTTCTCCACGGTGATACGTGGAAATTGAAGTTGAGAAGCTTGTTACTCTTGGGTACTTGGGGTGCCCTAGAGCTTGTCCTCTTGGGTACTTGGAGTGCCCTAGACGGTCCTTGTTGATCTCGGAGTTTTGGTGGCTCGCGGGATAGTTGGGAGCCTCCAATTAAGTTGTGGAGATGTGCCCCAACCTTGTGATTCTCGTGGCTTTGGGAGCCGCGGGAATTCGGTGAGAGCTTCCAATTAAGTTGTGGAGTGTGCCTCATCCTTGTACGGGTTCGGTGACCACCCTCAAGTGTCCCATAGTGGTTCGTGGCACTCCGCATTGGTGGAGGCACGAAGGAGATTACGGTGTGCCATTTGACGGCTATTCGGGGATCACTTTGTGACTCCGCACCGCTCCAACGGAGACTAGCTTCCATTGGGAAGTGAACTTCGGGATAAATCATCGTCTCCAAGTGCCTCGGTATTTCTATACCCGAGCTTCTTACTTATGCAATTTACTTGGTGATAGCCATCGAGCTTGAAGTAATATATCTTGCTATCACTTAGTTGCTTATCTTGCATGGCATAAGTTGTTGGTGCACATAGGTAAACCTAGCTTGTTTAGGTTTTGTGCTTGATAAATTAAACGCTAGTTTTATTCCGCATTTATTCAAGCCTAAACCGTAAAGAATTTTAAATCGCCTATTCACCCCCCCCCCCCTCTAGGCGACATCCGTGTCCTTTCAAAAAGCTCTAGCACGTGTTAATCTCTGCTTCCCTCTGCGAAGGGCCAATCTTTTTTTTTTATGTTGAGTCACCATCCCTTCTTTGAGCACTTCTTCGAGAGCATAGCTGTCGTTCTTAGTGTAATGTGCTTGTCCCAGAATACGATTAATTGAGGTATAACTATGATGCTTTTATCTTTGATATCTCTATATCTAGTCTTCACTTGAACTTCAGAGGTGCCTTGGCATTTATGTTTTGCCATTCAAATAAAGGCAAGCGAGATACCATTTTGTCATATCTTATTACGAACATTGCAATTCTTGTGGATAGATGTATGCTATGTTATTTATTCTTAGTACTTTGATATCTTTTCATGATTTGCATAACTACTAGGTGTCATTATTTGCATGGTTCCTATTATGAATTGCCTAAGTAGTTGATCGTATAGTAGGTATGTATACATCATATGAAGCAAATGTGTTCGTAAAAGTTTCTTTTATCGCACTCAGTTGTTTACTGAATTGCTTGAGTACAAGCAATAAGCTAAGTTGGGGGGAGTTGATACGTCCAAAACGTATCTACTTTTCCGAACACTGTTGTTGTTGTTTTTCCTCTAATTTGTGTGATTTGAATGCAACTAACACAGACTAACGCTGTTTTCAGCAGAATTGCCCTCGTGTCTTGTTTTTGTGCAGAAAGTCAAAGTTTCTGGAAAATTCCAGAAAAATTACAGAAATTCTATTTGTCCAGAAGACCCACGGAGCCAGAAGATGAAGCGAAGAGGGGGCACAGGGGCCCCACATGCACCCTCGGCATGGGCGGGCCCTGGCCGCGCCGAGGGGTGGTGTGGCCACCTCGTGTGGCCCCGATGCTCCCCTTTGGACTACATATTCCTCTGACCTAAAAACTTCGGGGGGATCGACGCTTTTTCCAGAAAACTTCCAGAGCTCCGCCGCCATCGAAAACCCTATTTCGGGGACCAGAAACTCCGTTCTGGCACCCTGCCAGGACGGGGAATTGGAGGAGATCATCGCCATCATCATCACCGCCACCTCTCCATCGACCATCCATGACTCCCCCATCCATGTGTGACTAATTCCCCGCTGTAGGCTGAAGGGGATGGTAGGGATTGGATGAGATCATTCATGTAATAGTTGTGAGATTGTTAGGGCATGGTGCCTAGTATCCATCGGTAGTACTTTATGTCATTGTTGCAACTTGTTATGCTTAATGCTTGACACTAGAGCCCGAGTGCCATGATTTCAGATCTGAACATGTTATTGAATCATGAGAATAATTATTGTTTTGTATCATATTTATAAGTTGTATACACACGTCACTGTCCGGAACCCGAGGCCCCAAAGTGACAGAAATTGGGATAACCGGAGGGGATGGCTGCGACTTGAGGATCACATGTGTTCACGGAGCGTTAATGCTTTGCTCCCGTGCTTTATTAAAAGGAGTACCTTAATTACCAGTAGTTTCCCTTGAGGCCCCGCTGCAAACGGGCTGGTAGGACAAAAGATGTTGTGCACGTTTTTCATTGCGAGCACGTACGACTAAATACGGAACACATGCCTATGATTGATTATTACTTGGATACTTTATCATTATTTACTTGCAATTGCCCTACGTATGACTATTTCATGAATTATCTTATCCATGCAACGCCCGTTCATCCATCCCTATGCCTACAGTATTTTTAATCCTGTTGTCTACTGCAATTATTACTGCTGCCCTTATTTTACTGCTGCTATTATTTCACCACTGCCGCTGTCATAAAACTGTTGCTACTGATAAACTCCGTCGAGCAAGTCTACTTCCAGGTGTAGCTGATCTAACAATTCATCTGTCAAGGCTTATAAATATTCTTTGGCTCCCCTTGTGTCGAATCAATAAATTTGGGTTTTACTTCCCTCGAAGACTGTTGCGATCCCCTATACTTGTGGGTCATCAGCCCTCAAGTGAATGAGGGGGAAATGAAAAACTGCTTGGTGAAGATGTAGATCCGGGTCTTCTCCTTCAATCCTCCAAAGATCAACGAGTTTGGGTGGAGGGATTGGGAGATCTAGTGATTCTTGAGCTTGCAATAATGGTGGACTTCAATTCTGGGCGAGCTAGCTGGCTGGAGGTAGGTGGAGGGGTATTTATACCCCTCCCCAAAAATATAACCGTTGTAGACAGTTCAACACCGGAGACTCCGGTCAGAGTGACCGGAGACTCCGGCCTACACACCGAAAACTCCGGAAACAATCCGGCAAGTCTCCGGACAGGATCCAGGGGCTGAACCACATCAGGCAAGGAGCAGCTCGGGTCGGAGACTTTGCGACCAAGGACCGGAAACTCCGGCCTGGGGGCGAAGTCTCTGGTCACTCTCCAGAAACATTCCGGCAAGACTCCGGACAGTGTCCAGGGAGTGAACCACAGCTGCTTATCTTCGATAAAATCCCCTGAGTCCGGAGACTCCGGTCCAGAAGACCGGAGACTCCGGCCTGAAAGTCTCCACAACCTCTTTTTTTCTTTTTGGTGTTGATGCACACATGTTTTACACGACAAAACCTGCATCACTTAACACCTGATTAAAATATCACTAGTGTTGTTAACTAACACACAAAACACAAGGGATCACGAAATGCTCTTTCACCGCCGTTTTGACCGTGTTTTGAAATCGGCGTACGAAATTCGAAAAAATCAGAGAAATGGAAAACCTTTGCGTTGTGTCATTATAAGTGTCTTAGTATCCATAAAAAATAATAAACTTGAAATACGGCAATTGTCTTGAAAAAGTGTTCTTAGAAATTAGCTATCATCTACGAAGATTCATAACTTTCAGGTCAAATGACGAACGTTATGGTCACATTCATGGCATAGTTTGTTGTATTGGGAAAAAACGTGCATCTTGGAACCATGAACAATGTTGCCGAAGAAAGTTTTCATCTTCCTTGCACAAGAAAATCATTTTTCATTTCCAAGTGCAAAAAATGGTTTTTTTGTGAAGCACCTACCACAAATATATTGTAAAATTGGATCACTACATTTTTTAGAAATACTAGACCACATGTTATGTACAAATATCCAAATGGTTGTGTGACAAATGGTTTCCATCCACCTCTCGTCAAACAGATAAATTTCTGCCGATTCAGTAGGAAGCGGGTCAAATTTGAACTACAAGTGCCTCGTCGTTTGTTCGTGATTTATTGAAAAAATCAGTTTTGGGTACAAAGGTACCTATTTCATCGGAGATACAATAATAGTTTCACAAGATTCAACTCCTAGCTATGAACGGTTATGTTCGCCGTTTTGACCGTATTTTGAAATTGACGTACGAAATTCAAAAAAATAAAGAGATTGAAAACCTTCACGTTGTGTCATTATATATGTCCTAGTATCAATAAAAAATAATAAACTTGGAATATGGCTATTTTCTTGGAAAAGTGTTCTCATAAATGAGCTATCATCTGCGAATATTCATGACTTTCAGGGCAAATGATGAATGTGATGACTACATTCATGGCATAGTTTTTTAAAATGTGCTCATATTTGGCACAAACGTGCATCTTGGAACCATGAATAATGTCGCCGAATAAAACTTTATTTTCCTTGCACAAGAAACTCATATTTCATTTTCCAAGTGCGAAAAATTGGTTTTTCTATGTAGCACCTACCACAAATATGTTGCAAAATTGGAGCACTAAATTTTTAGAAATACTAGACCACATTTTATGTACGAGTATCCAAATTGTTGTGTGTAAAATGGTTTCCATCCACCTCTCGTCAAAAAGACAAATTTCTACCGATTCAGGAGGAAGCGGGTCAAATTTGAACTACAGCTACCTCGTCGCTTCCTCATGATTTTTTGAAAAAAAACAGTTTTGGGTACAAAAGTACCTATTTCATCAGAGATACAACGATAGTTTCACAAGATTCAACCCCTATCTATGAAAGGTCATGATCCTTGGTTTGACCGTATTTTAAAATCGACGTACGAAATTCAAAAACATTAAAGAGATGGAAAACCTTCACGTTGTGTCATTATATGTGTCCCAGTATACATACAAAATAATAAACTTGGAATACGGCAATTTTCTTGGAAAAGTGTTCTCATAAATGAGCTATCATCTACGAACATTAAGGCTTTTAGGGCAAATGACGAATGTGATGGCTACATTCATAGCCTAGTTTTTTTTAAATGTGCCCATATTTGGCACAAACGTGCATCTTGGAAGCATGAACAATGTCACTGAAGAAAGTTTTCATTTTCCTTGCGCAAAAAAAACATTTTTCGTTTTCCGAGTGCAAAAAATGGGTCTTTTGTGAAGCACCTACCAAAAATATGTTGCAAAACTGGAGCACTACATTTTAAAAAAATTATACCACATTTTACGTACAAATAACCAAATGTGTGCCTGTCAAAGGTTTCATCCACCTGCCGCCAAAAAGACAAACTTCTGCCGATTTAGTTGTAAGCGGGCCAAATTTAAACTGCAGGTAGTTGATAGTTTTCTCTTATAGACAAGTAGTCATTTCATTATAGACACAACAATTGTTTTGTGAGATTTAACCCCTAGCTACGAACGGTCATGCCCACAATTTTGACCGTATTTTGAAATCGTTATAAAAATAAAAAAAAACAAAAATGGAAAACCTTTGCATTGTGTCACTATATGTGACATACTTATGGGGAAAGATAACAAATTCGGAATATTTGACATATTTTTCAAAATTTATTTGGTTAAAATTGGAGTTTAAAATCAAAAATTATAAAAGAAAACAGAAAGAATAGAAAAAAAAGAAGTAGACGAGCTGAGCCGGCCCAGCCCAGCAGCTCAGCCGAACCAGCGGATCGGCCCCGTCTCCCTTTTCTTTTTTGTTTTGTGCAAAAAAAAACTAGGGGTGGCCTAGCCCACCAAGGCCGAGGCCCAGCAAAGCATGTTCTGAGTAAATAGGTCCTGTGCGCCAATATATCACGAAGCGGCTTGTGGCATGTTGGTTACGCAGGTACCCTAGGCATGGTGATGGTCGCCGGTTCGACTCCCTATCCTCACCATTTTTTCCTGCAATTTACAGGATTATTATGCCAAGAGGTTGGATGCTTGTGAGCATGGCGGATCCCATTGGTCAGAGGCGTGGGTGCCACTGGCCAGCAATTCTTCCGGCGGATCTCATGTGGCAGTGGGGTGTAGGGGCGGGTCCCACGTGGCAGTGGTGTGTAGGGGCGGGATCCACGTGGGAGGGATGGGGGTGGGTCCTAATGGCAGGTGGTGGGGATGAGGTGGGTCTTAGCCGTCAGAATATAGTCTATAAAAAGATTACAGTGGGTCCCACATGTTGTGACATTTTCAATTAGTCATAATCGAACCAGAAAAAGGTCATACCCTTTTATGACCATCTCATGTAAAGAAGTGTATGACCTTTTTGACAAAAAAGGTCATACAAATTTAGGGGTTTACAACGTTCCAACTGGCTCATGACCAATGGTTTCAAAATGGTCATAGATTTATGACCATTTTACCAAAAGTCACTATCAGAAGGTCATAAGTTGACATATTTCTTGTAGTGAAAGTCAATTTGCCCTTCTTCCTCCTCGGGTTGCTCCTTTATAATCAACTTCCACCTACCCATACCCATTCGTCTCCTTCCACTCTTCCCAGCAGTCAGAATCTCTCAAGGCCTCAAGCGCTTCTCTCTAAGGTAATTTCGTGCAGCTTCTTTCTTTAGCGGTTCATAGAACCATCATGTTAATTTTTGCATTTTTTTTCTGAAATGATGTAAACAATATACTGCTTTGATACAATGAGAAATTGTAGCAATCCGCGGCTTAATTTACCTGCTCGCGCTTGTTAAATTACCAGCAATGTCTTCCGGAAGTAAAACGCTGGAGAGAACAACAAGCCCCATAACACTACCAACTGAACTACCATATGACTTTCTGAAGAAAATTACCAACGACTTCGCCAAAGAAATGGAAATTAGTGGAAGCCCGTTTGGAACACTTTAAAAGGTTTGATTCTCCCTTACTATTTTCCATTCCTTAATTTCAGTTAAGTTTGATAAACATATGCTGATACATAGTATATCTACGAGATTAAACAGGGGATTTTGCCAGATGGCAGGGTGATGGCTGTGAATAAGCTTCAGGAGAATGCACCGATGCCGGCTGACAAAACATTTAAAAAGGAGGTTCAAAATGTCATGGCGCTCAAACATGAAAACATAGTGCAGATAGTTGGATATTGCAGTGAAACGTCAAAAAAAATGGTGCAGTTTGAGAAAAGGTATATCCAGGCAGACATTAATGAAAGTTTGATCTGCTATGAATACTTACCTCAGGGGAGCCTTAAGAAGACTCTTTTTGGTATGTCATTCATTGTCTGACATATTTGCATTTATCTTCGAATTTCTCTTAATGGTACATTTCTAATTTTGAGCTTGGACATTACTTTCCTAAGTAACTTAGAGTTTCAATGTCCCATGTCTTCACATTTACGACATTTTATCCTTTTCAATCCTTTTTAGTAGCCGAAGTTAAAGAAAGAAAGGTGTATCACTACAAGAAATATGCTAACCTATGACCTTTTGATAGTGACCCTGAAAATATTAGTCATAGATCTATGACCATTTTGTATCATTTGGTCACTCGCTGTTTTGAAGGGCCTAAACCCGAAAATATAACGACCAAATCTGTCTGAAAGGTCATAATCTTCTTACATGAATTGGTCATAATGCAAATAACATTAATTTAATATAATTTTTCTACCAGATTACGACCAATTTAAATGGTCATTCGCATTAGTTGACAGCCAACTCAGCAGTCTCGCCTACGTGTCACTGCTTAGGTGTCATTTTTGCTTACGTGTCACTCTGACTGGACAGCCAACTCAGCGGTCTCGCCTACGTGTCAGTGTTTAGGTGTCATTTTCGCCTACGTGTTACTCTTACATGTAGGACCCACTGTCAGGAGTAGCACACACAATGACCGGTGGGACCCGCCCATCCCAACCGACATGTGGGACCCGCCATGTGGGATCCACCGTGTGATCCGTGGGACCCACCATGTGGGACCCACCGTGTGGAACCCACCGTGCTGCCATGTGGGACCCACCGTGTGACCTGCCATGTGGGACCCACCGTGTGACCCGTGGGACCCGCCATGTGGGACCCACCGTGTGATCCGTGGGACTCGCCATGTGGGACCCACCTTGTGACCCGCCATGTGGGACCCACCGTGCAGCCATGTGGGACCCACCATGTGACATGTGGGACCCATCCTGCTGCCATGTGGAACCAGTGGGACCCGCCCTGCTCACCGTGCTGCCATGTGGGACCCACCGTGTGACCTGTGGGACCCGCCATGTGGGACCCACCGTGCGATCCGTGGGACCCGCCATGTGGGACCCACCGTGTGACCCGCCATGTGGGACCCACCGTGCTGCCATGTGGGACCAGTAGGACCCGCCCTGCTGCCATGTGGGACCCACGCGTAAGCAAATGATTAAATGGAATAAAATGAGGAGATGGGGACTTGAACCCACGCCCTCCCTCTCCTCCCAGGAGCACATAACCACCAAGCCACTAGTATGTTTGTGTCATACAAGTGCTCTTGCCCTCTTTAAACAATGCACCGAATCACTGGGCTTGGGCCTTAGTGGGCGAGGCCGCCTTTTTTTCTTGCTTTTGCCCTATACGGAGAGGGCTGTTCCGAGTGGGCCATCCGGCCTGGTTCGGCTGCGCTACTGTGCTAGGCCGGGTTGGCTCGGCTGATACCTTTTTTTTTGGTTCTTTTCATTTATTCTTTTTTGTTTTCTTTAATAACTTTTGATGATGTATCCTGTCATTGTATACTATTACAGACTGTTTTTATTCAAAATAAAATATGAAATACCCCTAAGCTTATATATTGCTTTATACTGTTTTTATTACAGACTGTTTATATTGCCGTGACCGTTCGTGTGTAGTGATTGAATCATGCAAATATTTTTGTGTATCTATGATGAAATGACTAGTTGTGAACCTAGAAATGAAATTTCTAAAAAATAACGGGCAAGATATATAGCACTTGTAGTTCAAATTTTAGCCATTTCCAGCTGAATCGGCAGGAAACCGTTTAATTGACCGGAAAATGGTAGAAAGCTCAGAAATGAATACTTTTTGGTGATTGTACATAGAATGATATCTACTATGTGAACAATTTTTATCGTTCCATTTTGGACGACACTCTCGGTAGCCGCTTCACAAAAAGTCGGGCTATTAGCACTTAAAAATTGAAAAGTGGATTTTTTTTGTGAAACATGTCGAAATCGCTGGTCGGCAACATTGTTTGTCATGACAATGCAAACATGTGCCAAATTCGGCACATTTCGACAAACTATGTCATGAATGTGGCCAAAACACTGCTTGTTAGTCTTGAAACATATGAATGTCTATTCATGATAGCAAGTTTCTGGGAACACGTTTTCAATAAAACTTCTGAATTGCAAGTTTATATTTTTTTATGATAACTAGGTCACATGTCATGACGCTACACGAAGGTTTTCCATTTATTTGATTTTTTTTTATTTCGTATGCAAGTTTCAATATACGGTCAAACGGGGTCAAAATACTGTCAAAACTTTTAAACCCAATCATTTGATTATTTGTACATAAAATGTGGCCTAATATGTTTGAATGATGGACTTGTGCCAGTTTACGACAAAATTGTGGTAGTTACTTAATAAAAATTCCATTATTTAAACTCAGAAAATAAAAACTTGGTGCAGCCAATCAGATGCCAGAAAGCAGCCACCCGCGGATCGTCGATCAGCTCGTCCACACGAAACCGACATAACAATCCAGACCGTCTATATCCTATCTGAAACGAGAGAAGCAAGAGATCCATATATTTTGGACGCACCCACGCTGTCACGCACCACCCGCCCACCTCCTCTCCTGCGTTCTCTCTCCACCTTCCACCTCGCGCCTCCCACCTCCTCGATCTAGATCTCCATCTCGCGCCTCCCACCTCCTCGATCCAGATCCGCCACCTCCGCCCACCGCAGGTCCCCTCCACCGCCACCACCTCCGCCCCTAGCTCGCGGCCCTCCTAGTCCACCTCACGCTTTTATAGCACACCCGCATCAGCCAGCATGACCAGATGCGGCGGTGGTGGGGACGCGCTGACGGACGGGATCTGCACGCGGAAGCCGTGGCGCAAGCGGGGCCCGGACGAGGCGTCCGCGGCGGCGGTCTCCTTCGGCGGCGGCATAAGCCTCGCCGCACCCCAACTGGCCCAAATCCCCTCGACGCTTTCCGCCCACCCCCACCCTCTCCGATAGCTTCATCAGCCCGGTCATGGCGCCCGCTCTCGAGCTAGGCGAACGACGGCACACAAGCGGAGGCCCGAGCAGCAGCACAAGCTTCTTCGCCGCCGGGAACCTCTCAAGCCGACTGTAAGACCCCGATTTGCTCTCCTCTCCGCCTCCGTTCCATCCTGCTCATGCTCCTCCTGCCCGTGAGTGCAGATCAAGGCGCCAAGATCTACAAGGAGGGACGCGGGCGCCTCTGCACACCGGATATGAAGGCCGAGCTCAGGTGCCGTCTATGCGCCGGCGGCGACAAGGAGCCTCCTGCGCCACCTCTGACCGCCGGCCGGATGTGGGGGGCGTACACCTCGTGCAAGCCCGCCCCCAACACCAACCACGGCTGGCTTCTTCCCCGAGCGCCTGGTCCAGCAAGAAGCGCCTCTTGCTCTCACTCCGGCCTGCTGCTGCTAGGTCCGGTCTCTCTTCTCAACCTTGCATCCTGCTCAATTTCGATTATTTTTCCCTGTTAAATCAGTGAACGTGCTTGTGTGCGTGGACCTGCTCGAATTCATAGATGTAAATCGATCCAAATTATAGGCAGTGCTGATGCACACGCAGCTGGATCCATGTGTATAGCAAGTTTGTTTCCTTCCATTTGATTGTTGCTTGCTAGTTATGCACCTGAATGAAACCTCTGACCATGTGTGTGTGTGTGTGTTTTCAGGTTCAAACCCTTGCTCATCTGTCCGGCTGATGTCGCCCCGGAGGAAGGCCGTTGATTGACGACCACTGCTTCCTGGAACTTTGAGCTCCCCATGGTGTGTTTTGTCATTGAACAATGCTTGTTTTTGAGCTACTGTCACTTTGAGCTGTTGTAAGCCAGTAGTTCATCTATTGCATCTGGGCTTATATATTACATTTAAGCAAATGGAATTAGCTTGGCCAGTTCTGTAATGTTGTAGATTTTTTTTTGAATACAGTTCATGGGAAATTCCATGGTCGCATATTTTTCTGATTGCACGTCATTCATTCCCTATCTTATATTCTTTCCAGCATTAAATGTTGTCATGTAATCCATTTAACCTAACTTCCATTAGTCATGCTAAGTTATACATGTTTGTTGAATCCTTTTCCTTATCTTGATAAGATGAATTAGCTAGTGGACATGCAGTGCAATTGTGTAGAGCTACTAGTTGAGCCCAGATCTCTACTTACTATTTTGCTTTCCTTTGTGACCCTGATGTACCAGGTCTTCAGGGGCGTTGCTTTTGGCCACGGACGCGGCGTCCTTCACTATGACCTCAAGCCACAGAACTTGCTCATGGACGGCAAGACCATGGCGCTCAAGATTGCCGACCTTGGGCTTAGCTGTGCCTTCACGGTTCCTCTCAAGAAATACACACACGAGGTAGGGTTTGCTGGTTTCTAATAGCAGTTTCAGCACCTGAGTATTGATAGTTGTTTCTGCACGTTTGTCCTTCCTGCATCTAGAAGCCTGTTATAGGGGCTATGTGTGAAGGAAGTAGGCCTCGAATATGTTGAGCAATGACATGTTTATTTTGTCATGTGCCAAGTTAAATGCTCAACTTTGATCAACTGGAGCTATTACGATTAGTAATGAGTTTCTAGCTCTGTACAGAAGCAGTTCCAGTAATTCCATCAGTTATTTAAATACTACTACTAGAACTGTTCATAATAGGACTGCATAATGTTAATTCAATCTTGGCATCATGTTTTGTATTATTTATCTATTGCCCAATTCATTCTTTGGGATTAATATTGCATATTAGAGTTCGAGGCAACAAGCGTAAAATATTTAAATGAAGCCTTATCAGTGCGCTGTCCGAAATCAGAACTGCATTTTTTTTCTCTTGTAGTGTTATCTCAAATTGTTCTAATTTGGTAAATCCTGATACTGCTAGGTGATATACTAATGATGATAAATGAGTGATCACGCATGTTTGGGGCATCTAGCGTCGACCAAGCTGTAACTCAATGGTGCGTCCTCTCTCTGTTTCCCTATATCCCTGAAGTCTTGGAAGTTCCAACTTTCTAATTGAGATGGTGTGCATCGTCTGTTAGCGGCATCTGTAATCTAGGATGGTTAATTGGTAGTGATAATTGCCGTTCTTGTGATTTGTTGTTGAATTAGTAAATGATCATGCCCCTGTTATGAATTATCGGTAGTTTAATGTTCACTATCCATTTAATTTTGGAGCTATTTACAAGCTGTAGATGAACCTGTTGCAGTTCAATTTTATACACATTTTGAGCCTTACATAATTGTCAAAGCAAATGTGTAATTTTGTCCTAGGTATGTTTTTTCTCACTGTTCTGTTTTGTTGTTAGCAGGTAATACAAGTACTAAAGTGGTGTTCCCCTCTTCTACATGAGCTCTGGCTGAAGAATTTCTAAGAAGCTTGAAGCCTCAGTTAGCAAATAGTAGCTAGTAGATTAATAGTTTTTAATTTAGTGTTATTTTGGACGAATTTCATGTGTTTTCTCTATTCTGTATGAACTATTTTGGACGAATTTCATGTGTTCTCTATGTTCTGAATGAAACATTTTGGACGAATTTCATATGTTCTCTATTCTGTATGAAATATTTGAAATATTCATTATGTATGTGATCTGGAAAGACCAGTAGGACCCACTTCTGCAAATAATATGAGAAATTCTGAAATTCTGACGTGTGGGACCATTGTCTGACCTGCATGACATGTGGGACCAATCTGACTGGTGGGACCAGCACCCAAATAAAATGGCCGAAATAGAAATACAGTAGAATGTAAGTGGCCCTGGCCCAGAAAATAAAAGGCCAAATTGCTGGGCTCGGCCCGTCGTGCTGTCAAAATTTGTAAGGAAAAAAATTAAATGGGCTGAATTACTGGGCCAGGCCCATTTAGAAGGCTGAACTGGACTAGGCTGATTCTTACTTACGACCATTTTATTTGGTCACAATTTTGCCACGTCAGCTTTGCCACGTTGGATCTGACGTGGACTGGCCAGATTGTTAGTGACCAAAACAATTGGTCATAGAATCTGTGACATTTGTTTTTGGTCACAATCGTCCATGACCAATCCCCAAAAAAGGTCGCAAACTGCCATTAGTGACGCTCATCTTTTGACCAATCGTTTTTTGTCACAAAAAGGTCACAAATGACAGTTCATGACCATTTCTGTGACCAATATTGAGGGTCACAAGTTAGCATATTTCTTGTAGTGTATGTCTACATTTTATATTTAACTTTAGGGTTCTTTTTTTTTACACCGATATACAGGGGAAAACGCAACCAAGTTTAAGTCTTCGAAATATGATTGGGGCACACGCTTCAAAATTATAAAGGGGATTTGCCAGGGCTTACGATTTCTACACAAGTTGGATATCCCCATTATCCATATGGATTTAAAGCCTGAAAACATACTGTTGGATGCAAAGATGGTTTCGAAGATTGCAGACTTTGCACTCTCTAGAGTCTTTGGCCAAGAACAAACCCGAACTCTCTAGAGTCTTTGGCCAAGAACAAACCCGACTATGCACACAAACAGTTGTGGGATCTTAGTAAGCTCATCATGAATTTTGATAACATTTGTCAGTTCCTTAATTATAATTTAATTTCCATTTTCGTCACTCTAGTATTGCCCATTTAACTTTGATGTTAATGCCATCCAGTGGGTACATGGCTCCAGAATATCTCTATAGAGGTGAAATTTTGGCCCAGTCAGATATTTACAGTTTAGGACTTACGATTCTCGAGATCACCACAAGAGAGCAGAACTGTCCCGAAGACAAACAACATTCCGCGAGAAAATATATTGAAAAAGTAAGAGAAATATTATATGGTTATTTGTATACTGAAATTGAAAGCTTACATTGCATTATGTTTGTACATGGTCACCAACGATCGTGATTCTAATTGTGCATGTAGGTACAGAACAACTGGAGACACACTAGTAGGGAAAATCTTACAGGTGAGATGCTATCAGTGGCGCACCAGCTCCCAGTGCGCCACTGATAGTCTCTCACCTGGGTTCCTGGATTTTAAAAAAAAAATACCAGTGGCGCACAAGATTCCAGTGCGCCACTGGAAAAATTTTAGTAGTGGCGCACCGTAAACGTGGTGCGCCACAGGTAAGTTCCAGTTAAACTTGAAAATTTTTGAGGTGGAGGAGAGAGAGTACCAGTGGCGCACCAGCTAGTAGTGCGCCACTGGTAAATTTTTTACCTGTGGCGCACCAGGCAGCGTGCGCCACAGGTAAATTTTTACCAGTGGCGCACTAGGGCTGGTGCGCCACAGGTATTTGTCCACATGTATTTTGAATCGTGGAGAGAGAATAGCTGTGGTGCACCAGACCCAGTGCGCCACTGGTAAAAAATTTACCTGTGGCGCACCAGACCCAGTGCGCCACTGGTAAGATTTTACCAGTGGCGCACGAGTAATCTGGTGCGCCACTGGTACTCTCTCCCCCCTGGGATCGCCTTTTCAGTTTTGCAAACAAGAAATGGAAATGATAAAATGTTCAAAAAATTAAATCCTTTGAGATGTAGTTAGGTTTTAGTGTCTAGTTGGTACAGAAATTTTGAAATATGAATTTTGACCTTTTTTTGCAAAAAACAGAAAAAAAAAAGTTATTTCAAACAGATGATTTTTTTCTACAAAATCAAAAAGATTCAAAAATTCATAATTTCAAAAAATTCAAAAAGTCCAAAAAGAAGACATAGAAATGTATAACAAAGAAGATTGTTGAATTATTTGGCTTTTTTGATTTTTTTTTTTGAAGTTTTTTGACTTTTTTGAAAATTTTGGATTTTTTGGATTTTTTTGGATTTTTTTAAGTTTTTTGAATTTTTTGAAACTTTTGAATCTCCTTTTGAAACTTTAGAAGTTTTTGAAAATTTTGAAATTTAAAAACACACATATATAACACATACCACACATATACACATACAAGACTTAAGAGGGTTCATATGATATATATATCAATAAGACTTGAGTAGCATAGGGGTAGCTGGACTGGATAGAACTTAGAAGTTAAGCGTGTTAGGGTAGGACCAATTTGAGGATGGGTGACCTAGCGGGAAGTCATCATCCGAGATAGGTTAAAAAATTCAAAAAATGCAATAAAATAGAAAAATTCAAATATTTAGCTTTTCCAAATCATTTCATTTTTTCTGAATTTTTTTGAATTTTTCATTTATTTCGAAATATTTGTGTGCCCCCACAGCTTAACAGTGGCGCACCAGAATCAGCTATCAGTGGCGCACCGAATAGTGCGCCACTGATAAGTGAGTTACCTGTGGCGCACCGCTGGTGCGCCACTGGTAACACTTATCAGTGGCGCAAGTTTAGTGGCGCACCACTAGTGCGCCACTGATAGCCTATTTTGGTGAGCCACTAATAGGCTTTTTTCTACTAGTGACAGGAAAACATAGCATCCAAGTACGCTTCGTTAGATTCAGATCGCCTCAAGCAAGTTAAACGATGTATTGAAATTGGGCTGGAATGCGTTAACATTGATCGGAAATTCAGACCCCCGATAGAAAAAATTGTTGACAGGCTCAACGGAATATTGTGAACTGCAGAGAAGGTATAGAAACAGTGAGATGAATTCATTTCGTGGAAACTGAGAGGGAACTCAGTTTTCTTTACTTTTCTTTTTCTTTTTGGAAGCTGGTCACCTTTAGCGAAATATGTCCTTCTAGTTTATGTTGTTCCGTATGAAGAATAAATGTTTGAACTGCTGAAATTACACGCATATTCGTGCATATGTACTTCAGTTCTTAAGATTCATTGATATATTTTAATTTTATGGCATATTTTTTTACAGTTATTTATATTTTTTGTTACGTTAGGAAATTAGCACATACATTCACTTGTATTTTCAATTTCAACATAGTTCAGTGCTATACCTACTATTGTGGGTGAGCCTAATACAACATAAAAGCCTTAGGATGAAGATATATGTAACCTCCGGATAATTAATTGTTGTTAATGTCTGCAAACATAGGATATGATTTTGCTTCTCTCTTGTAGCGTAAAACCTTTGGATGAAGATATATGCAACCTCTGGATCATTGTTGGTAACTGAATGTAATTCCATTGATTTCATTTGTAGCTTTTGAATATTTATCATGTTTTAATGAAATTTCAGGTCTCTCCTGCGGCTTGGAGCTAGTGAGCATATTAAAGATGGGTCTCCAAAAGTCCTGTGAAGAAAAAATGCTCCAGTAATTATAGTTCTTAGTTATTTACTTTATTTTGAAAATATTACATACCGATGTTGTTGTGGGATTTTACTTTCTTTCTGGAAACTGCTAGTCTAGTTTGTCTTTATTTTTTATCAACACTCGGGATGCAAACATGTTAATATTGTCTTTTGTTCATATCAGATTGAAATAAGATTTTATTTTTACCGAATTGATATGTAGCAATTTTCTCAACTTGTGATCATGCTATTTAAAATCGTACGTATCTAATAAAAATGAAGTGATCTTGTTAGCCCACAAAATCTCATATATCTACATCTGCCTATGCGCGCAAGCGGCTCATTGGAGATGTTATGCGTATACGGTTTCATTTCTGTGGCCACACCCACAACAAAACTGTGCGCGTTGCAACTGTGAGCCTAATAATCAGTGCATTGCAACAAACTTCTCCTAAAGTGGGCGCCCTAGAACATGGTGATATTAATATAATTTATATATCTATAAAATCTATCCATTTGATTGTACTATATTTCCTGACACTACGTTTTCTACGCAATGAGAGAAACAAAAGAAAAACATAGTAACATGAAAGTGAATGGCGATCCGAACGAGCACTAGCCCACATACCAGCCGAATAAGCGTGGAGCTATACAAAGCTAAGAGGGGAAATAAAATATGTTGAGAGATCGTGACACAAAGATATCGCGGAACATAAAGAATGCGACAATATATAATGAACATAAGTGGGAGAAGAAACAAACTGACTCAAAATATAGACATAGCAGATATCTGCACTAATGACGACTAGGTAGACAAGAACTTCCAATAAGATTACGATAACTCGTCGGATGGGACAATGGGTCCCCATCAGAAGCACATATGTGAACATTGAGATCCATGGGATTCTCAGCGTTGTGCTCATCACTAAGAGCAACGATAACTGTTGGCAACACCAAGTGGAAGGTAAAGAACCAAGGTTTATCGAACCAGTAGGAATGCCAAGCTAAGCAAAGTTTGAAGTGGACCTACAAATTTTAGGAAGGTTGCTAATCTTCCCGTCTCGCTAAAAACAAAGGATTAACGTATAGTGTAGAATATAGTTGCAAATAAGTAAAATGTAAAAATGAGCCGGTGAGCAAATGATTGTGGAATGTATGTAAACAAGGTTGTAAACAATGTAAAAAAAATGGACCGGGGTTCAGGGGCTACTGGTCTCTCTCCTCAAATAGAAAACATTGTTGGGTAAATAAATTATAGCTAGAAAATTGGCAGACTTATGATCATGGCATTATGACAAAATGTAAAGGTCAACTATTCATGTAGGTATCATGTCATATATATATAGACCGTGCACCGACATCAAATTTACAACTAATACTCCACTTCGAGAGCACTTATGTGCTTGCCTCTCTAGGAATTAAGTTGTAAAAGTACTGTGTTAAACTTAGTACATGAGGTAAGCAAAATTTATCATCAATGCAAGAAGTAGAAATAACACCGATGGTTTACCCTTTGTAGCAACAGTACATCGTCACCCTTAGTCTTTTATGTCAACTTGAGCCCAGGGATAGACGAAGAATGAACGCACTGTCGAACATATACTCCCTCTTGATGATTTTTAAAACAACTACTTGGCCAAATCAATCATATAAATTAGAGAGCATGTAGAGCATGTAGAAACGTAAATAAAGCAATAACATAATTAACACACCATGCATAAACCGATCATAATATCACAATTCATCATATCAAAACAAACACAACAACTAACAAATTTATCAGATGATTTTCGGTCATGTAAGGCAGCTCACAAGACCATTATATTGAATCACAAGGAGAATAGATCACCATCTAACTACTGTTATGGACTCGTAATTCAAGGATGAACTACTCATTCATCGTCATGGAGGCAGCAATGGTGGTGTAGATGCCTCCGGCGATGATTTCCCCCTTCGATAGGGTGACGGAACAAGACTCCAGAACCCGAAACTAGGGTTTCCACGACGACGACGTCTCGGTATCTGTTTAGAAAAATATTTCTCCGTCCTCAAAAGTTTTAGGGTTGAAGTTTGTAGGCGAAGGCGCGAACCGGGGCGGTGCTCGAGGCGTCCACGCGGGTGGGACCCGTGGGTGCCCTCTGGTCTGCGAGGTGGACCCGCTTGGGCCACTCGAGGCTCCCCTTGCGTGGCCCTTTCGCTCTTGTCTTTTTTGCCCGACAAAAAATCTCCATAAATTATGGGCATTTTCGAGGATATCTTTTTAATGCATTTTCTGAAAAACAAAAACAACAAACAATAGGAACTAGCACTTGGCATCTTGATAATAGGTTAGTTCAAGAAAATACCATAAAATGATATTAAATCATAGTAGATATATATGTAACAATGATATAAAAGTAGAATGAAACAATTAAATATTATAGGTATGTTTTAAACGTATCAAGCAACATGAGTAATGAGATCTTGGATATACTTTTGTGCGAAATAAACATGGAGGTAGAAGAAACCTCAATTCACAGAAATTAACGATTAACAAAGAGGACCAAGATCATACATAATAAAAAACCGCCCACTGAGAATGCATTCACAAAGGCAATGTACTCAAAGTTGTCTCTAGTGACCGATTCTTGACACTTATTTTTTGGTCAGTTGCCGACTATATGGTGAAATCTTGGAGAATGAGAGAATCCCAGATCGACGCGTTTCCGGTGGAGCCGGAACCACGAGAAGCCAGCAAGGAGCGGTACATGGACATGGTTAAGCAAGCAAAGGCAAGGAGATTAGAAGATCCAATTTGCGAGTTGATCATCACTGACACAGCTGGGAGGCTAATCTATTCTTGAAGGTCTATTTTGGTCTGCCAAGGCCTAGAATCGGGAGGAAGACAAAAGAAATGCCCTGAACAAGTACGATCAAGGCTACACTGATCTTGACGCGAAGACTTAGAAGGTGACTCCAACATGGAAGGAAAGTTGACCCGTCCAAGGGTTAGTTAGGTGCTTGGAGCTCGAGTCGAGCATGAAGCTAAAGGAATCTGCCATGTATAGCGTAGAGTCGGAATCGTACCCCAACTCGAACTTGTAATGCATAGACCATAACTTTCACGGGAAGTTAAGCCGCCCTATATAAGTACTATAAGGCTGATGGTCGACTGTAAACTTAAGCACACAAATTGAATCAATCGTACATTTACATCACTATTTATCCTTTATGTTTTGTCCCCGCTTCTATTTATCAACGACTCTCTTATCCCGGGTTTGCTCGTTGATCGACAACCGAGCTACGAGAGCGAGAGAATCGTCCTAGTTCATCAAATACTCGCCACAAGCCCTCACTGGGTCCCTCCCGGGAAGCATAGCGTCTGGTTCAAAATTGTCAACTGGCTCTCTTGCGTATCGTGGCGTGAGCCGGCCCTCGCCGAAGCTTGTGGTGCATCACCCCTACTTCCGAGGCCACACGTTAACGTGTTTGTGTAGACGTCAACCACATTTTGGTGAATCCGCTGGGGACATCACTCTATCATTAGACAACACTGGCGGCGCCAGGATCATTAGTCCTATGGAAGTTAACCCTGACGACATTATCAAGCCTAGCTTTGAGGATCCGTGGGAGGATGAGCGCCAATTTTTTTAGGGGATCGATGAGAAAGAAATGTGAAGAGGATTTAGAAGCACTGCCCAAAAGAGGCAGAAACAGATGGATCTGGAGGCATATACAGAAAGTTTGAAGACGAGGAGTTATCTCTCCAATCAAGGACCCGCGTTGCAAATAGTTTAGATTATTTTCTCAGCATTGTAAAACCCTTTGTAGGTGGTAGATTATTTTCTCTTGAGCAAATAGTTGAGATTCAATACTATGTAGCTAATGGTACTACCCAAGTCTACGATCTAATAATAAGAGATGACGAGGCTAAGAAAAACAAGCCTCAAAGTCCTCAATCGCGGTAATTTCGGTGAGCTATGTTCTATACTAGTAGGAAAACGCTTAGTGTAGTCCTCGTATCAGCGGCGTTTTTATTTCGCACGCCACTCTTAGTATTCGTAGCGTGTCAAAGCCTGGCGCGCCACTGTTAATCGTGTACCGCCACCATTAGGTGGGACCCACATGCCAAAGCGGGGCGATCAAAGCAACCAATGTAGTTCTCTAATTTTCAAGTGTTGTATTGAGGAAGTTGAAGAATTTAAATTTAAATTGTTGTAATAAACTATAGATTTTCTGTACTAGAATTATCATTAAACTTTACAATTAAATTTTGTAGAATAGAGATAGAAATGAACAAAACATGATTGGCGTGGCCTTTTGGAAACACCGCTAGGGCAGCATCATGTGGTGGACACATGTCTGACAAAAAAAGTCACAATTAAAAAGTGCCGGACACAAATTTAACGGCTCCGCTCTAACCAATCCATCCGCATACGTGTATAGACTATTCATTGAAACGGTCCCAACGGCTTGCAACCACCACTGCATGCGTATAGGGTGACTTCTTTTGGCTTATGATTATGCAGAAGCCTGCTTATAGATTCCGGTGGGGAAAAACTGCGGTGGGCAGAAACTCCAGAAACTCCTCAGAAGACTTCTTTTGGGCTTGTACTGTTTTGGCTTGTTTGCTGTGATGAGTTGTAAGATGTCTGTTATGCCCCTGAATTTGATACGTTCATATATATGACCACCTCTCCGCACATATGCTAGTTTTTAGTACAAAATGAGCTCGAAATAAAATAAAAATAATATGAACTATTCAAGCTACTGTTCCTTACATAATAATAAAAAACATGGTGTCATAATTATAATTTGTTACATGCCAAAATAAAAAAAATGTCATAGTGATTTCGAAATTGCTCGCATGGATTTTGAACACCATATATATGACCGATGAAATGAAAAAAATATAACACCAAAGTTGTGCGAAACGTTAAACCGTGTCAAATTCGTCTAAAAAAGTTTCGAACATCGGTTCGAAATTGAGAAGTTTAAGTCGACGAAACGTAAAACCGAGTACGGGAATGAAACCTACTCGTCGACGCGCATATTTTTCGTGTACATTTTATTTTGAATCGAAATATGGTAACCTGACGGCGTATTTGTACGACGTACCTAATACGTACGTATGTAACCCATGATCCATCCAGTTCTGATTCCGACCGTAGCTAGCTAGGCACACTTCTTTTGGTTAGGCGGCATTGTACATTCCAGTTCTGATTCCGGCCGTACGTTAGTATATTTTATCTTATCGCTAGCCATGTACATCGGTGCATGCATGCGGTTCCGTCTAGAAAAGGGACACACGCGATGCAGTAACTAGCTAGCCCAGCAGCGACGCGATGCGACCAAGCGACCAGGCCACGCGATGCGAAGTGGCACTGCTGCTGTAAATATGAGCAAACAAAAGGGGTAAGCTTTAATACCGATTCGGTTCCTTGCGCAGAAGCTCGGGAAACCGTCCAGAATCTGCTCGATAGCAGTTTCTCGCACTGCACGGGAGGGCAGCTTATCGGTGGAAATAAGCGAGGGAGAAGCCAGAGACTTCTTTTCAGCTTCTTCGTTTTGGTACCCAGAAGCCAGCTGAGAAGCCTAAAAGAAGTCAGCCTAGACTAGTTTCTTGATCTACGCTTATGACGTGGATACGCTGGGCATATATACCTTGTCATCTCGACCAATCCTAGGACTCAACTGAGCCTCAAGTCAACCTCCCCTTCTTCATCTTCCTCCTCGTGTTGCTCCCTTAATAGATCCACTCCCACCTGCTCATAGCCAGCAACCGACCATTCATCCCGTACGTCCTCTCTTCCCAGCATCCCTCCAAGCCCCAAGATCCCCTCTCAGTGGTTAGTGATTTTTCGCAGCTTGTTTTTTCTTTAGCCGTTAAATCTTCATTTTTTTAGCTGTTAATCCACATCATCTGGCTGCCACTAAAAGTTGAACTTCGCATGTTTTCAGCAGCTGCTGCTCTGGTAAACTGATAAGTTGTAGCGATTCATCCACATCCACATCTCCTCTCAAAAGTTTCTTGAATCATCAATCAGAAATGGCTGCCAACGGAAGCAAGACCCAGGAGAGCAAGCCGAGCCCGGAGCTGCCGGCGGAGCTGCCATACGACTTTCTGAAGAAGATCATCAACGACTTCGCCGAAGATCGGAAGATCAGCGGGAGCCCGTTCGGAACACTCTACAAGGTCTGGTTTGGTTTCCCCCTGTATTCTTCGATCTGCTATCTGTACATTCGGAACATTGTATAAGATTGAGGAAGAGATATGCTAACATACACTACATCTGCGAGATAAAAACAGGGACTTGTTCCTGATGGCGACAGGGTGATCGCCGTGAAGAAGCTCCAGGAGAACGCGCCGATGCCGGCCGACAAGACCTTCAAGAAGAGGTTCAGAACGTCATGGTACAGGGCCCAAAGCACGAGAACATTGTGCAGCCGGTTGGGTTCTGCAGCGAGACCACCAAGAAACTGGTGCAGTTCGATGGAAGGTACATCCAGGCAGACATAACAGAGAGCTTACTCTGCTACGAATACTTGCCTGTTGGAAGCCTTCATGACAAACTTTTTGGTACGTAAATACTACAGTTCAGTGTCCCTTGATAGTTGATTTTCAAATCTGAAGCTAGCTAAGACATCCATCTTCTACTATCAGAATTCCGTGATCTAATTTAGTCCCTCGTAGTGTATGTTTTCAGTTATTAGTATTACAGATTTCTAACCGATCTTACGCTCATGCATATACAGGGCCCAAAGCAGCCGAGGATGTCTCTTCATCAGAACCCGGCATCGACTGGGACATACGCTTCAAAATAATCAAGGGGATTTGCAGGGGCTTGCATTACCTGCACAAGTTGGACATCCCCATTATCCATATGGATCTGAAGCCAGAAAATATATTGCTGGATGCAGATATGGTGCCCAAGATTGCGTATTTCGCGCTCTCTCGAGTCTTTGGCCAGGAACAAACCAGATTGTGCACACAAACTGTTGTGGGATCCTAGTAAGCTTACCGTGAAGTTGGACAGCATTACTATGTTCCTTACTATGATGTGAGTCCCACTTAACTTTCAATGTTGATGCCATCCAGCGGATACATGGCTCCAGAATATCTGTACAGAGGAGAAATCTCGGCGCAGTCGGACATATATAGTTTAGGCCTAATGATTATCGAGATCACACAAGAGAGAAGAATTGCCCCGAAAAAGACCAGCCGTCCGCAAGAAAATTTATCGATAAAGTAGGATAAAACATTAATTATATTGTTTGAGTTTTGAAGTTTGAAATTGGAGTTTTATGCTGCATTTAGTTCGCAAATATAATCATCGAGTCGTTTCTGTAGGTACGTAAAGATTGGACACTGGAGCACATAGCATCCAAATACGCACGTCTAGATCAAGATGGCCTCCAGCAAGTTAAAAAATGCATCGAAATTGGGTTAAAATGCGTTGAGGTTGACCGGAAATGCAGACCTGCCATAGATGAAATTGTTGACACTCTCAACGGACTACATGCAAGCCGGAAAGAAAACGAGGTAACTTAATAGGTGATAAATTAAGAGATTCTATGCTAAGTAGAGAAATAACTTAGCTTTAGTACAGCTCTACAATGGCTGATCGCCCTTTTATTGTTTTGGTAACTAATGGAGGGTCACTGCTGATATTCAATATTCAAGATGGTGCGTATGCACAAATGTCTTAATTGTCGAAATCACAAGCATATTCATTTATATACATTGATATTTAATTTTTCTGACAACAAACATATTAAACATGTCTTACTATAGTTATCAAAACTCTGTTTTCTACCCAAAGAAACAAGTATCTGCATGATCATATTGTTTGTGCTAGACATTTCTGATGGCTCCAACATGCTATATGAAATTTCAGGCCCCACGTGCATCTTCAACTACCTCGAAGCTTGGATCCCTTTTTCACAGGAAGAAATAGTGCTCTGTTATTGCTAGAAGATAGTAATTGTATTCTGGAAATAAGACTCGTGGTGTTAGTGTAGAAACATCCAAATGTTATTTTTTTCAGAAAATATGTCTTTTGTTATTAATCATGAAATACTACTGTGTCGCTGTTCATGTCTCCCCTAGGTCGAACTAGATGATAACAGTAAACTTCTAACGAGAACGTTAAAGACAGTAAACGGTACAATTGAGCAAAACTCATTAATATGGCTTCTACTAAATCATTAAGTTTTGAGGGAGCACAGATTGAATGCGATGAGATACATTTAGTCAAATCGGACCTCCATTCTTGGTCAGTTGGCGCTTCAATGATATCTTGCATTCATTGGTCAGCTGAAATGTAAGCCAATCCCATCCTATGTGACACCCACGTCAGTATTTAGAGGTCAGCTGAGACTGACATAGTGGGGAGCAGTGGCGGAGCTACAGTACTATTTCTGGGCGGGCCAGGCCGCAGCTGTGCATGAATTTGTTCAGGATTAGGAGTTTTGTTGGGCCAGCCCACAAAGAAAAACAAAGGAATACCCAAATCCTGGGCGGGCCACGGCCCAGTTCGGCCCAACGTAGCTCCGCAACTGGTGGGGAGTATCATACACTAGTATCATGTATATGATACTAGCCTATGTTATTACTTCTATAGTGGGGAGTAACATATATGTGGTATCATATAGTAGTGTATTTATTAGCTTATACACTTATCTTGTCTTGGAATCCGTTATGTTACAATATCTACCTATGATAATACTATCACGTCTCTCATCATTAATTGCAATGACACGTCATCTTTTTGACAACATGGCATGCATGATACTACTATGTTACTCCACTATGACTAGTCTGAAACAGTTTCAAAAGTCCAAGGTAGAGCTTCAAATGGTTTCGAAGTTTTAGGTCCAAATGTTGATTTGAGTGGAAGTTTCAAAGAAACCCCAACTATTTCCTTGCTGCTGTACTATGTTCTCCAGTAATAAAGTCAATATTAAACGAAATGGATACAGTAACTAAAGTACTATCAGATTATCATAGGCACATATCGGATTCCTCCTTTCTTTTTGCAAATTACATATCGGATTCCTCTGGTGGGTCTTTTGTCAAAAAAATAACTGTGAGTATGAAAGATCGCAAATAGAGGCACCGCAGACATGGTATATCTGCATTCATCCCAGAAATCATACCTCAACATTAAAATCTTTAAAAGAGCAACACAGTGAAATTGAGTATGCCAACTGGATCAGTTTGTTAACAATATGACAGAGAATATAATTGGATCCTCTTCCCTTATTTTGGTTTTTTCAAGTATAGTGGTAATATGCTCTGGTTTGTGAATGAACTGTGTGTTCTTTACTCTATTTTTCTCAAACACACACCATTTCGGTGCCAACCAGCCCGCATCGGAGAACGAACAGAACTAGAGAACAAAATGAAAGGAAAAAAATCTAAGCTAGTTTATGTACATGTCCAGGACATAGCTAGGTATCGGGAGGTCGGGCATGAGGGGCAGGGGCTTTCGCGCCTGCAATCATCCACTGCCCAGCTTTGATGCGGATATCATCAACCAGATCATCGATCACTGGACAGGCGCCGTTCTGGATGGATATTGTTTGCCAAGTATGATAAAATATGAGATAGATAGAAGAATTAAGAAAGAGAAATTTATGTCATTGCTATTTAATGCAAGATACCACCAGAGAAAACCAATAAAGACTTATTGGGGATGTGAGCCTTCTAGCTACCTCTCTGAACATGCCACTGCCACAACGAAGAGTTACAGGATTGTGCACCCCCATTTAATTACAGGATGTGCCTTAAGCAAATATTAGGTTTTTAATACCTACAACCTAGCTAAATCTTCAGTTAGACCATACTACAGCTCTAATCTCAATAAAAGTCTTCTCATTTACACAAATTATCATCTCACAGATCCTTGTTTGGGATATGTAGCTCATCTGACAGATCTGGTCAATCCTGATCAAAATATTATTCATGGTACAGCTTTACAAATCCATTGACCTAAGCCATAGTTGTTCATCTGTTCCACGATCAATCTGTTAAATACTCTCAATAAGGCTGTCGCTAATGTTCATTTAAATGGTATATCTATAATTTCTGGGCTCTTTTACAGCGGAAAAAAACTGAAAATATACTTCGTCAGATTATTGAAAAATTAAACCATTGTTCTTCTAGATGCAAAGCAAGATAAGAAACAAAAGGTTGTAAGGACACATAAATATCTTGTTGCAAAAAGAATACATAAAATTTAGTTAGAAATAGTACCATTAGCTGTTACCAGTGCGGATGATCGGTTAATTCAATTTATGTTGATGGCCCAGGGACTTGCTCATACTGCAAAACTCTGGCCAACATGTCTTGTAAATTAACATGATGTTTCACATGACCGGTAGCTCATGGATCGTAGCTCATGGATCGCTATCGCCCCTAAAGAATGCCATCTGGGATTTACTTAGTATTAATGATTTTGTTCCAAACTGGTTCCATGGATCTAGCCAGCATTTGCTCTCTGGCTTCCGAAGCACTAATCAACTAATGTATTAGCATCACCACTTCCAAACAGTATACCAGACAATAGAGAGTGGGTGAACCATGTGATGGGGGGCTTGGCCAAGGACTATACAAAGGACCATTAATACAGCAGTCGAGAAGGAGGCCAGTGTGCACTAATTAATGGTGGTTAACGAGACATAGTATTTTTCATATTTAGAACCAGGAAAATCCTTGATATTCGCCATTAGTTGTTTGTCTGTTCGACGATTAATTAGTTAAATACTCTCTCAATAAGGATGTTCCCAGTGTTCTATTTTACAGTAGAAATGAGAGAAAAAAGTGGCTACATCGATCAAAGCACAAGATCACTAAAACTAGTGATGGGCAAATTATTTAGCAAGACACAAGTGTGAACTTCAAGGACTAGAGCTACGAGTCCTAGTCATCACGTAACTCAAGATCGTACTGTTATGTCAGACTTTGCCTCCCATAGCATCTTTGCTTTATTCAAAAAGCTACTCCGTAGAAGTCATTCCCCGGGTTTTGGTTTTTAAGATACAGTTGTATGTAATTGATTCTGTGAATGAAGACCATTCCCTCTGATCTGCCAATCTTCTTTGAAATATCCAACTCATTTCATATATATATCTGTTAACTAGCCAGAAAAAATAATTTAATTTAGTGTGGATGGGCCAAAACTTCACACATGCGGGGGTCCTCTGTCTTGTGTGTGTGACAGGGACTCGGTCATGGCCCTCTGTCTTATTGGACGGTGACAAAACCTTCTGCGATACCGCTAATTGCATACGACGACTTCTTTGAAGATTTTAATATAAGAAGCACAGAGTTGTATGGATAGACATTGAAAAATATTAGCTCCAGAGCCAATAGCTGTTAACTTGGCAGATGATTTATTTAATCTAAAATGTGGGTGTGCCAAGACTTGCACATCTCACGGGCCTAGTCTTGCAATGAATTGGTCTGCAAGATGAGCAGCTAGTTCGCCAATCACTCTTTAAGAACAGCGTCTCCCAGTTCTCACAACTCAATCCAGCACACGCAGCATCACACACACAAGAATTAAACACCAGATCGGGAGAGCTAGCAACCATGGCGGACCTGGTTGTTGGGTTGGCCAAGTCGGTGGTGGATGGCGCGCTGACCAAGGCCCAGTCGGCGATCGAGGAGGAGTCCAAGCTCCGACAGAAGGCGCAGCGGAACCTCGTCTTCATCACCGGCGAGTTTGAGATGATGAGCTCATTCCTCACCGTCGCCACCAAGGAGCGCGTGGAGAACAAGGTGGTGATGACCTGGGTGCGCCAGGTCCGTGAGCTCGCCTACGACGTGGAGGACTGCATCGAGTTCGTCATCCACCTCGACACCAAGGCCAGATGGTGGTGGCGCGTGATCCCGTCGTGGTGCATAACGCCGCCGCCCACGGCGCTGGCGCTGGACGAGGCGGTCGAGGAGATTGAGCAGCTCAAGGCTAGGGTGGAGGATGTGAGCACGAGGAACTCGCGCTATAGTCTCATCAGCGACTCTGGCTCCAAGCCTGTCACGCAGCTTCAGGTGGCCACGACTGGTGCCACTGCCCTCGGCTCGACAGCACTCAACATGCTCGCTGAGGCCAGGGACGCCGCCAGGAGGCAGCAAGGCTTGGGGGATCTCACCCACTTGATCACCAACAAAGACAATAAAAACACTCATCTTCAGGTAATCTCGGTGTGGGGTACGGGCGGCGATCTCGGGACGACCTCCACTATCTGGAAGGCCTACAATGATCCAGAAATCTGCAAGAACTTCACATGCCGTGCCTGGGTGAAGCTCACGCATCCTTTCAACCCCCATGAATTCGTGCGGCGCTTCATGGCTCAGGTCTATGCCGCAGACACTGACGACAAACAAGGGGCAGATCTGGGTGCATATGTCCTGACGAAGATGAAGGCCAAGCAACAGCACCTCCTGAAGGAGTTTGTGGAAGAAGTCAACAAGAAGACATACCTTGTTGTCTTGGAGAACCTGACCGACATGGTGGATTGGAATGCCGTGAGGACATTCCTTCCTGACATGAAGAATGGAAGCTGTATCATTGTGTCCACGCAGCAATTCGAGATTGCAAGCTTGTGCATCGGACACTCTTACCAACCGTTGGAACTGAAGCAGTTCTCACCTGAGCACTCGGTTTGTGCATTCTTCAAGGAGGTAATTAATTAACCACTAAACATCATCAATTACCCTGCAAAACAAAACAAAAATTATCAATTACTTTCAAGATATATTTTAAATTTTAAAGCTGTTATCTTACCTGGTTAGTTTTGGACATGAACATAATCAATCTTCAGTACATATATGTATTCATAAAAGTAGGTTCACAAGCAAATAAAGTTGAAGCCAAATTACTTTACTGGTATCTTTTTCATGAGAACGTTCTAGTTATGTAACAGTAACTAGAACTTTTTGTCCCAAATCTATTCATGCAGTAGAATAACAGTAGCTACAACTTTAGAAGCTCCACTACACTCAGTTATTCAGATCAACAAGGCTCAGTTTATAGTTTTTTTTTAGTACAAAAAACTGTTGTGCGTTGTGTAAATGGCCATGGCGGTGTGAATGTCAAAAAAAGTATAATTAAAGATAATAAATTATCAAAGTTGGATTTTACAGTCCGGATCGATGTCAAGTTTTTACAGGACCGGAGGAAATACTTTCTAAGTTCTTATTATCCCTTTCCTTGGTACTTGCGTGTCAATTAACACCTCTGCTCACATGTAGGGTTCTCAATACTATGGAAACAAAGAAGAGAAACCAATGGCAAGTGAAGGGGGCCCAAATTTGTCGTTGGAAAAAATTCCATCCTCTAATATGGAAGAGGTGTATGATTGGATAACCAATTATCCCCTTGTTGGACGCGAGCCACAAATGAATGAACTTCGCAGGTATACAGCTGGGGCACGTTTCAATAATTCCCCGGTTATATCCGTTTGGGGGATAGCAGGCGTTGGGAAATCTGCTCTTGTTAGAAACTTGTTCTATGATAGAATGCTTAAAACCAAACAGTTTAACAAGTACTGTTGGGTGGATGTATCACATCCATTAAATTTAAGGGATTTTTCACGAAGCTTAATTTCAGATCATCATTCAGAAAAAGACCCTATCAAAGAGTGCCGCGAGCTTCTGAGTATAAATCAGTGTCTCGTGGTTATTGATGATCTTCAGTCCAAAGAAGAATGGGACTTAATACAGCCTGCATTGGTATCAGGTTCTTCGGCAAGTATTATCATTGTCATTACAACTGAAGCCAGCATCGCTACATATTGCACAAATAACGAAGAGCAAGTCTTTAATGTCAAAGGTCTAGAAGCAGCAGCAGCCATGGATCTCTTCATGAATGAGGTGTGTTTGCTTACAAGCTATATTATGTAGCTTTTTTCCGGAGCTATAGTATCTAGCATTTCTTGCATGCACGTCCCTTCAGTTAGCAAAATCAGAAAACTGTATATGTGTATTGGCAATTAGCCTTATCAGGATCATTTTTCTAAATAATAAAAGAATTGGATTACTCCAGCCTCTGTATCAGTAAAGATGAGTGTATGTGTGTTTGAATATTAAAGATGAGTGTATGTGTGTTTGCATATTATCCAGAATGGCAGCCCTCTAGAGACTCTGCTCATCTTAAATATACATGGGAAAAAAAATCAAAACATCATGGATGTTCAGTTTTGATATAAAACATGTCCACATGAAAAAAAGGGTATGACCATGTTTGAAGTATAAAAATTTAATGCTTTGACTCCACTTTTAAGTACAGATTTTCATATTTGTTTTAAGTGCAAATGTTACAATACGTTGTATATCTATGACATATTAATAGTGCAAATGTTACAATACGTTGTATATCTATGATATATTAATATGTACATATTTATAAAATAGCAAACATATTCTATGAAGCTTTGAAATATATATAAGTAATATGGAAGAAAATTACGCAATAAGTAAACAAACAATGATAAGATCATTGGGCGTAGACAGTCTCTAACATGCAATTTAAAAAATTTAGTTTGTACGTTTTATGTTAAATTAAATATGAAATACGTATATTATGAACATACTTTTCCTGAGTAATGATATCATTTTCACCTAAAACTCTAAATATTTTGCGTGTAGCAGCTGTCAAATTTATACAAGTGATTCTAATCGGATTTATTTAACATGTACCGGTTATATTTTTGTACAGAAATAGAAGGCAACACCGTTATACGATAACTTTGTATAACTAATTTCATTTTTTTACTAGTTTATTTAACCAATACTATATGTGTTCCTGGATTGGGGAGGAGCTAGGAATAGTGACATGCGATGTCAAGCTTATCTATATTTAGTATTTATGCAATAAAATAAATATAACACATGTGTATAGCTGGCAGCAAACCAAAGTCATTTGATGTCAAGATATATCACATACAACACGTAGCTCTGCCACTGCCTAGATTGCCCACTCTTTCTGCATTTACTATACTAACTAAACGCTTACCATGTTTAATTAATCTTAAATTGTTTGAACAATAGGTACGCAGGAATAATGCATCATCAGCTTTAAATGGTCACAAAGATGCCGAGCTAGAAGAACTAATTTTGAAGTGTGGAGGTCTTCCCAAAGTGATAGTTTCTATAGCTGCCTTACTGGCCACACAAACTGTAACATTGATGGATACTGTGCGCTCGTTGAATCACAAATTTATGCATGGTCTGGAGACCAATCCGGAGTATGATAGTCTGCGTGGCCTATTTAACTGGATGTATAACTACTTCCGAACCTGCCCAGATTCCCTCAAGCCATGTATCTTCTACCTATCAATTTTTCCTCGAGGTCAGAACATTCGGCGAAGGCGACTAGTAAGGAGGTGGATTGCAGAAGGTTACTCCAGAGACAGTAAAGAAGAATCCGCGGTGGATAAAGGGGAGAAATTCTTCTCCCAGCTCGTTGATCTGAGCATAATCCAGCAGATACCACAGTTAGTCACTACTGCATTCAGTGACACAAGGATGGTCGCGTGCCAGGTCAATGGCTTCATCCGCGAGTACATCACCTCAAGAACAATGGAAGAGAACCTTGTGTTTGAACTTGGGGAGAATTGTGTCCTAACCACTCAACGCACCGGGCATCACCTTATGATATTGGAAACTGGGATAGAGACCGAATTGTGTTTGAGAGCATTGACTTCTCACGTCTACGGTCACTGACAGTGTTTGGAAAATGGGAATCATTCTTCATCTCTAAAAGCATGAGGCTGCTTCGGGTGCTTGATCTGGAGAATGCATCGGGTGTGAAGGATGAAGATCTCAAGAAGATGGTGCAGCAGATGCTTCGCCTCAAGTTTCTCTCTTTAAGAGGACGCAGTGAGATCTTCCGTCTGCCAAATTCGCTAGGTAATCTTGGCAGCTGCAGACTCTGGATGTGAGACATACCTCCATAGTCACATTGCCAGCAAGCATCGGCAAGTTAAAGAAGCTACAGTATATCCGTGCTGGCACAAAGTCCCAGCATCAACACCAATGGCCTCATCTAGCAGGTTTCCAGATGTCCGCAGAGGTCGTGGCCTAGGTGGTGTTAAGGTACCAAAAGCGATTGGAAAACTGACGGCGCTGCACACACTCGGTGTTATTAATGTTGGTGCTTCAGGAGGGAAGGCCGTTGTGGAAGAGCTCAAGAAGCTAACCCAATTGCGCAAGCTCGGAGTGTCTGGCATCAACAAGCATAACAGCAAGGAGTTCTTTCTTCAAACCGCAGGTCTTATTCATTTGGAATCCTTGTTAGTGCAGCTCGACAACGACAGTCAAAGTTGCTTGGATGACGACTCCCTGTCTTGGAAGAACCTACAGAGTCTTACACTATATGGGCTCCAAGACATGTTGCCACTAGGAAACCCTCTAAGCAAGCTCAGTAAGTTGGATCTGGAGATGGACACTTTACAGAAAAATGGCATGGAGTTCCTAGCCAAGCTACCAGAGCTATGCATTGTACACCTTCGAGTCAAACAGCTTGAGGATGACAAGCTCCATTTTCATGCCCAGTTGTATGGCGAGGAGTTGGACACCTTCGAGAAGGTGAAGATCCTCGAGGTCACTTGCAGGTCCAACAAATTACATGTAATCTTTGGGTCAAAATCAATGAAGAAACTTGATCTGCTCAAGATTGACTGCACCAGTGCGTTATATCAGCTTACGGGCCTGAATGACCTATCTGAACTGAAGGAAGTCTTGCTTAAGGGTACCGATGATGCAACAATCAAGACAGAATTCGAGAGGCAGCTCATCAGCCATCCAAAGAAACCTACTGTGAAGCTAGGCTGAAATACGATCCTCGTCCTGAAAGTGAATGGTCAACATTTTCTCCAATAATTTCCCTTTGTTTTCACCTATCACTGGTTTGTTTGCATTTGTTTTGTGCATGGCTTGTGTTCTTATTGATTATAAACATGTATTTTCTTAAAATACTACATAAAGTCTTCTAGGCGTAGTTCGATTTGGGGCTTACCTTCATTCTGTGCTGTGGTTGATGTTATGATGGTAACTGAGCCTGCTGCGCTGTAATAGCCTAAAAGGGTTTGTTGGAGTTACAAGATTTTTTTTAGAATCTAAATAGTTTGTCCAGTTGGAGGATGTTCAGATCCATTTACTTACAGTTTTGATTATCGGCATGATCATAGTGCACTACTTGATATTGATTTGACATTCTCACCTCAAATTGGGGCCTCTCATTTCCAATGCTGCTACCAATTGGATAATCTTCAGACATGGAAGCTAAAATTGTACTGCATCTGTCTGACATTGAGAGAGAAAATGAGAGGGAGAAGAGGTACTCACCACTTCTGCCCGCTTGGCCGAAGCCATGTAGCAGAAGCGCCGCCGCCGGATCCTGCCGCCCCCCCCCCCCCCCCCCCCCCCCCCCCCCGCACTGCAGCCGCTGTCCTGTGCATCGCTGTCGTCGCACGGTATTCATACATCGTCACAGTTCGTGCGCAGCGGACTTGATCACCCGCTTTTGCCGGAGGGCCACCAGCCTGTCCGCCGTAATCCCCCGCCTCCATCGTCGGAATCGGCAGCCGCTGTCCTGTCACCGCCGTCATTGCCACCCCCCCCCCCCCCCCCCCCCCGCACTGCAGCCGCTGTCCTGTGCATCGCTGTCGTCGCACGGTATTCATACATCGTCACAGTTCGTGCGCAGCGGACTTGATCACCCGCTTTTGCCGGAGGGCCACCAGCCTGTCCGCCGTAATCCCCCGCCTCCATCGTCGGAGATTTTTTTTCTTTGAGATGTCAACGCCGTCATGCCCAGTTGGTGGGCCGTACGGAAGGTCCAGTTGGTCCGATCAGGATTGGATGAGAGGATACACACAAAACATGTGAGCTCGGGCTACAGTTGACCATTTTAAAACAAATCGAGAACGGTATATGAAAGCTTTGGGCTTCAAAAAAAAGTAGAAATTTTTGACAAATACAACATACTATTTTCCCTTTTTCTGGACCTATATTTTTGGAAAACTCTATTGTCCAGCCGGCTGTAGCTATAGCCGGTTTGGCACGTCGCTGAGCACAACCCATCAATTGCCTGTTGCGCTCTCTCTCCTTTTAACTAGCAAGTATAGCTGCTTCGTCTCTCTCTTTACTACTCCCTCCGTTCGGAATTAGTTGACTCATGTTTGTCCAAATACGGATGTATCTAGACATATTGTAGTATATAGATACATCCACTTTTAGACAAACACGTGTCAACTAATTCCGAACGGAGGGAGTAGCTAGCTAGCGCACTGTCTCTCGATTTTTTTACAAATGTGACCCTCTGCCCAATCATATTGTAAAAAATAGCCCCCTTTCAATTTTATTGACAAAACTGGACTGACGGGAGGCAGAGAAGGCAACATGTGTTACCTACCGCCGTACTGTCTGGCGGGAGGGACATCCCGCCATGCGGACTGACGGGAGGGGCATTCTCCGCCCTTGTTGTTGGCGGGAGGAAGCAGGTCCCAGCGTTGTGTTGCGCCAGCTGCATGCGTCCATTTTGAGGAGAGAGAAGCACGGCGGTGGTCAGCTGCATGCGAGAGTCTTCCCTTCCCCTGACCTTCTCTCTCCTCCACCAGCCCATGGTTTTTTAATGTCCTGCTGTCTTGTTCTTTACTCTCCCATGTGGGCCCCTCGAAATTTCTTTTACAGGTCCCTCGCTGGCCTCCATGCAAACTGACAACCCTGGGGCCCGCCACCTCCCGCCTACTGCAAGGGCGGGATGATTCGGTAGACCGCTCCCGCCAGCTGGTATGACTGTATGTGCCACGTGACGGCTTTGTAGCCTCCCGTCAGGCCACTTTTGACAATAAAATTGAGAGTGGGCTATTTTTGACAATACGATTGGACAGAGGGTCACATTTGTAAAAAAATCATGTCTCTCTTTTTCCTAGGTACTAGCTAGCTGCTGCTGCTCTCAGTTTTAGCAAGCTAGCTAGTGCTCTCTCCATCTTTTCAATAGCTTATATAATTATGTTACATAGTTCATCAGTTTGCGCACTCTAACGAAAATAGATAGTCAGCTCTCTTTTAGCTAGCTGCCTCCGTAAAATGTTGCAACTGTTTGTCTTTTTTGTTGGTTAAGTCCGAGTAAAATGTGGGTCACTGTTTAAAAGATTTTTCGATGTTTCATACGGTGTTGCGATTTGCGACAAGCTTTTGCGTTTTTTGCTGTGTAACCTCTAGTAAAATGCTGCAATTTTTTCTTGATGTATACTACAAAGAAGTTTCTCCAAAGTTACATACGTGTTGCTACAATGTTGGATGAGTTGGTCATAAATGTTGGATGTGTTGATTTTTTTTGTTACAAAAATGGCACGCTTTACTGTTGTTTTGCTACAACTAAAAATTGACATCTGTTACATACGTTGTTGATTATTGCTACATGCTCATGTCCAAAATGATACATCCTTTTTTTGACATGTTACTAGTTTTTACAAAATTATAAAAAAATGTTACAAAACGATGTTTGCATTTTCTAAAATGATACATACATGAGAAAAATGTTGCGGTAGCAATTCTATGTACATTTAGCTTGTGTTTGTAGTGCAGTAATACCGGCCAGCTAGTACCTAGGGGATACTACGCATGTGGCGAACGCAACAAAACATGCATCGAGTCTGGCCTCACGATCAACGTATGTACGAGAAAATCACCTAGGCTGCGGCGCTAGGGAATGCATGCATGTGCGAAGTTGAGAAAGGGGCATCGAGCATCCGCATATCGCAGTCAGACCTGCTGACGCGTAGCGTTTGCCATATTTTTTTGTTTTCATGTAGCTCGGAATACGACTATTTTGCACCAAAAATGGCATATAGGTAGAATAAATGCATATGTATTCAAGGATTTTTTTATTTTTTTGAACTAAAAAAAAGACATCACAAGAGCACACTGGTGCACAAAATCTGCATTGAGAGAGATTGAGAAAGAAAGCCTTTTCCTCCTAACCTAGCGCCGCCACAGGCGGCTAGGGAGGCGGAACTTTTTTCCACCTATCTCCACCGGCGGAGAGCTAGGCCTCCCTCCCTCCGCTTGCAGCTTCGGCGGCGGGAGGGGGACCCCGTTTTCTCTGTTTTTGCATGGTAGTTACGGTTAGGAAGGTTCTGGCATGGTGCGTCGTTGGCGTGGTGGGAGCGGCGCCCGAGCAAATAAATCCGTCTCAACTTCACTCCCACATCGGCGTTGTTATTCATGGCGATGTCTCGGAGTTGGTGGCTTTGTGTGCTTGCCGATCTTTCAGATCGGTGGCTGTAGGGTTCATGGGTGGTGTCGGCGAGGCGGCGGCGACGACTCCATCAGATGGGTTTTTCCTCCTGCTTTGTCCCCGTTGCTGCGGCGTTCTTCGACGCCATGGTGGAGCAGGAAGGATTTGTCCAGGAGTACGTGCAAACGGTGGTCTGCACTGGTGACAGCTGGAAGATGGTGCACCTTGTGCTGGGTTCGTGGTTGGAGGTTGACGGCTCTGGTTCCCTGATTGCGTGGATCACACGTTCGTTGGGAGACCCCAAGATTAAGGTATGATGCAGTGTAGCAGCAGTTTTCCCTCAGTATGAAACCAAGGTTTAATCGAACCAGTAGGAGCAAGAAATCACTTCGGAAGGTTGTCAGTGGCGTGCTGACGTGGAGCCTGCACACAACACAATCAAACTATTTTGCCCCAACGAAACAGTGAGGTTGTCAATCTCACCGGCTTGCTGAAAACAAAGGATTAAACGTATGGTGTGGAAAACAGTAGTAAATTACAGAGAATAAAAAGGAACAGTGTTTGCAGTTGGTTGTATTATCAGTGTAAAAGAATGGACCGGGGTCCACAGTTCACTAGTGTGTCTCTTCATAAAAGATAACTAACATGCTGGGTGAACAAATTACAGCTGGGCAATTGACAAAATATTGAGCGCATGACAATGCATATATATGACATGATGATTACTATGATATTCATGTGGGCATTATGACAAAATACATAGACCGTTATCTAACAGCGTCTATGACTAATAATCCACCGCCAGGTTGTCATACCGAGTTCCCCATTGGTATTAAGTTGCAAGCAACGGATAATTGCATTAAGTAATGTGCGTAATGTAAACAAATGCATTAGACCTAACGGCGTACCCTTAAACTAAGCATCGGTTATTTTATCCCTAGTGGCAACAGCACATCCACAATCTTAGAAGTTATTGTCACTCTCCCAGATTACCGGAGGCATGAACCCACTATCTAGCATAAATACTCACTCTTGGAGTTATAAGCATCTACTTGGCCAAAGTATCTACTAGTAACGGAAAGTATGCAAGATCATAAATAACATATAACATAGATTGATAATCAACTTGACATAGTATTCAATATTCATCGGATCCCAGCAAACACAACATGTAGCATTACAATAAGATGATCTTGATCATGATAGGCAGATCACAAGATCTAAACATGATAGCATAAAGTGGAGAGACAACAATCTAGCTACTGCCATAGACCCGTAGTCTAAGGATGAACTACTCACGCATCACTCCGGAGGCAGGCATGGTGATGTAGAGCCCTCCGGTGATGATTCCCCTCTCCGGCAGGGTGCCGGGATGAGCTTCTGAACCCTCCCGAGCTAGGGTTGACGGCGGCGGCGTCTCTGAAACTTTTCGTGGATAATGGCTTAGATATTTAGGATTTTCGCGTCGGGAAGAATAAATAGGCGAAAGGGCGGCGGCTGCGGAGCCACGAGGGCCCCACACCACCCCACGGCGCGGCAGGGGGCCGCGCGGCCCCATGGTGTGGGTGCCACGTGGCCCTCCTCCGTCTCTCCTCTGGACTCCGTCTTCGTGTTGGAAAAATAGGAGGTTCTCTCCAAGTTTCGTCCAATTCCGAGAATATTTCCAGATTAGCTTTTCTGGAATACAAAAACAACAGAAAACAGGAACTGGCACTGTGGCATCTTGTTAATAGGTTAGTCCCAGAAAATGCATAAAAATGCTATGAAGTGTATATAAAACATGTAACAATTGGTATAATATCAACATGGAACATCAGAAATTATAGATACGTTTGAGACGTATCATTCCCTACTCCGACGTCGTCGTGCGGGGGTGCCAGTGCTGAAGTTCGATGGCGTGTCCGGGGTCGTGCTGCCCCAGTCTGATTCTTTCAACGGTAATGGTTTGTCGTATGGCAAACTACTTTGGAGGTCCGAAAAGCTGATGATCAGCGATGGAGCCACGTCGAACTCGGGTGAAGAGGTGATCTGTTTATTTTTTCTTCTTTAGTGGCTGCTACGGTGGTGCCGAAGAAGAGGGATAGGCGTTAGTTGTCACATAGTTTAATCCTATATTTTCAGATCTGTATGATCGGTGTATACGTACTTTGTAACTCGTCTTTAAATTATCAATGAGATTCGTATTACCATGAAAAAAAAGTGATTGAGAAAGAAAGACAGCGTGAGCTGTGAGAGACAAAGAAAAAAATAAGTGGGATCCACATATAAGGCAAGTGTCAATATTTGGTTGGCGTACCGTGAGGAGAATCCCGAACTCTCTAATTTCAGTGAGCTTAGAGGTTGAAGGGATGTTAAATGTTCAGCATCTTTGTGATGTGACTTGAAATTTCAGTCTCAGCATATTTCCACGGGAGAAAGACTTGGTGACAAAATAATTGAGATGAGCCCGCCAGAGACGACCAATCCACTTCCCGCGGGTCAATTTTAGGAAGAGAAAATTGACGAATTGGTGGAAGCCTGCAATGCAAACCACCCAATTTTTCTTAGTTTGCCATTTTTCCCGTTTCGATCTACCCTATGATTGGTACGTGTCCGTTGATTAATCAAACTGCATGATTGTCAACATGGCAAAGTGGTAGACCAACTACACAAATAGTGCTCTAGTATCTATCTACTACTCCCTCTGTTCTAAAAACTCCCTCCGTTCCCAAATATAAGATGTTCTGGTTTTGTTCACATTGACATGTACACAAGTGTATCTAGACATATTTCATGTATAGGTTCACTCATTTTAGTATACATTTAGACAACCTGTGTAACACCTAAAATATCTTACATTTAGGAACGGAGGAAGTAGATGATTTCCATTTGTGTACACATGGATGTATCTCAACTTGTTACACATCTACAATTCTAGATACATGCGCATGTAGACAAATGAAAGTCATCTAATTTGAAACGAAAGGAGTACTAACTTTGTTCCATAGCACGGGAGCCAGAGCATATCAGTGCTCACTGCTCAACTCTTTGGAGTTCTATCTATCTCCCCTTCGCCAATTCTTGGAGAGACGAGGCGAAGCAGAGTCGTCCATGGAAGTGGTGGTCGAGAGATCACCCTTTTCCTCGCTGCGCTGTTATGGCACCTGGTTAGAGCCGACGCTACACAGAGCCAGCGGCCTCTTTCTGCCTACAAAACTCTGAACGGTAAGTCGGTAACCCCTCCAAACTTTCCCTTCTAAAAGTTTCTCGACGCTTGGTCTCGTGCGCTTGGTTTTAGGACAGAAGGGCGATATGCGTGTGTGCTCCTTTTGTTGTTAAATTGGTGGAACCGATTGCACACTTCTCAAGTTCTTTTCTAAGCCGAGGCCAATTATTTTTTCTTCTTTTGCTCGTCATAAAACGTAACTATATGCTGATTGCGTTAAATTTGAGATTTTTTCCTGTGAAGAACTCCGTCCATTCTAAAAAAAGTGTTAAATTTAGAAAGGTGTCATGACAGATGTTCTCAAATTATAAGACTACCCATAGTGTTAGAGTTGTAGCCGGTCTAGCGTACGTGAATACGTACTCGTGTCGTGTTTGTAGTTGTATCTGATCAATATATATATACGTGAGTCGTGGAGGCAGAGACCCCACGCAATCCCTGAAAACAAACTTGGTATCAGAGCGAGTCCTTCCGCCGCTCGTTCCGCTGCGAGTTCTTCCGCCGCCGCGAGTTCCGCAGCTGCCGCGAGACCTTACGCCGCTGCCGCGATCCGCAGCCGCCGCGAGTCCTTCCGCCGCCGCCGCGATGACACTCGTCCCTTCGTCGTCGTCAATCTCGATGCCAGCCGCGTCCGTGCCTCCCGTCGCCGTACGCTTGGATTCCAGCAACTTCGTGCTGTGGAGGGGTCTCCTTCTCCCCAATCTCACCAGATGATCAACAACCTCCGGAGTAGAGCCAGCAATCACAATATCATCAACATACACCAACATGTATATTTGTCTCCTTCTCCCCAATCTCTCCGGTGCCAGCCTGCATGTGCACCTCGACGGATCATCGCCGGCGCCGCCTGCGACACTCACCCAAGGGGAAGGAGACAAGAAGAAGATCGTCCCCAACCCGGAGTACCAACAATGGTGGACTCAGGACCAGCGGGTCCTTGGGCTGCTCCTCGGATCGATGGATCCTGATATTGCATGTCAGCTGATTGGTTGCACGACCGCAGCAGCAGCGTGGACGGGTGTCCACGCCATGTACGGCGCTCAGAGCCGTGCTAATCGACGCGGAAGGAGGACCTCACCGCTGCGGCCTATATGCACAAGATGAAGGCCTTTGCCGACGCCATGGCTGCAGCTGGAGCTCCCGTCTCCGACGACGAGCTCGTCGACTACATCATCACCGGCCTCGGCTCCGCGTACAACGCCATCGCGGCATCGCTCACGGTCGGCAACAAATCGGTTCCCTACACCGAGTTCTACGCGCACATCCTCTCCTTCGAGTCCCTTCAGGCACAACAGGCTCAGGTTGAGGAGTGGGCGTCCTCTGTCAATGCCGCGTCCCGCTCCGCACCCGTCGGCAATTTCGGCCGTCCACGCGTGCAGGATTACAGTCCTCCTTATCAAGGTGGAAACCCCGTCTTCAACGGTGGAAATCGCCCCTATGTTCAGCCGGGGCAAGGCCACGGTGGCGGTAACAACAACGCCAACCCTAATGGAGGGTATGGCGGTCGCAATGGAGGCTATGGTGGCAATGGAGGCCGTGGCGGCCGCAATCGTCGTTGGAGACCACGCTGTCAGATCTGCGGCAATTGGGGGCATGAGGCAGGCGCTTGTCGCCAGCGGTATGACCATGCCGATTACCGCCCCAACAACAACAACCAGCGTGGCGGGAACTCCGCCTCCACCAGCTCCACCGACGTTCCCCACTGGCACATGGATACCGGTGCGACGGATCACCTGACGAGTGACCTCGAGCGTCTTCACGTTCATGAGCGCTATGGTGGGAAGGATCAAGTCTACGTGGCCAATGGTGCAGGTTTGTCTATTTCGCATATTGGTCATTCGAATTTAACCGGTTCATCTCTAAAATTGAACAACATCCTTCATGTTCCACACATTAGCAAACACCTTCTTTCTGTTTATCGACTTGTTTCCGATAATGACGTTTTTGTTGAGTTTCATCGTCATTTTTTCTGTGTCAAGGACAAGGCCACGAAGAAAATTCTGCTTCACGGTAGGAGTCATGGAGGACTCTATCCCGTCCCGTTCACTCGTGCGTCCGCTTTATCTCGTCAAGCATCAGCTAGTGTTAGGGTCACGCCTACGCAGTGGCATCAGCGTCTTGGACATCCGTCGAATAATGTCGTTCAGTCTATTGTTAAAACAAATAAGCTTATGTGTTCTTCAGACACTTCCCCTTTAGTTTGTGATGCTTGTCAGCGTGCCAAGAGCCGCCAATTATCTTATAATGCTTCTTCACGTGTTTCCACTATGCCTCTTGAGCTCGTTCATAGTGATGTCTGGGGTCCGGCTCGTATGTCATCTGGGGGTATAAGTACTATGTTAGCTTTATCGATGACTATTCTCGTTTTTGCTGGATTTATCTCCTTAAACACAAGTCTGATGTTGAGCAAGTCTTTTATAATTTCCAGGCACATGTAGAACGCCTTTTGGACAGTAAAATCAAGGCAGTTCAGTCCGACTGGGGTGGTGAATATCACAAACTCCATCGCTATTTTCAGCGCACCGGGATCTCACACCGTGTCTCATGTCCTCACACTTCCCAGCAGAATGGCATTGCTGAACGAAAGCATCGCCATCTCGTTGAGACAGGTCTTGCCTTACTTGCACACTCGTCGCTTCCCCTTCGTTATTGGGATGAAGCGTTCCTCACGGCTTGCTATCTCATCAACCGTATGCCCACGCCGGTTCTCAACAAGGAAACGCCTATTTTTCGCTTGCTGCATACTCAACCAAACTATGATTTCCTTCGCATTTTTGGGTGCGCGTGTTGGCCAAGTCTTCGCAAGTATAACTCCCACAAATTAGACTTTCGTTCTAAAATGTGTGTGTTTCTAGGCTACAGCCCAATGCATAAGGGATACAAGTGTTTAGATCGTTCCACGGGTCGGATATATATTTCACGTGATGTCATTTTTGACGAATCCGTCTTTCCGTTCTCCACGCCCGGTGTTTCTGTTGACGTATCCACACTTGCGGAATCCATTATTTTCCCTTCTAATGAACCGGTTACGAGTGACCCTATGCGCAAATATGACTTAACTTACCTGTTCACTGATCCGCCTGCATCAGGTGAAGTTCCTTTTGTACAGGTCTCCGACGCGCCATCTGCAGCTGGTTTTATCAAACGATTGACGTGCATGCCATGCATGGCTCGCCTCCCCATGAGCGTGATGCTTCTGCCATGCATGGCTCACTCTCCATGAGCGTGATGCTCCTGCCACCACGGCTTGCGTGGGATGGATTCCCACGGCTCCACAACGTCCGTGGTGATGGATCAGCCGGTACAGCCCATGAAGCCAGCGACTTCCGCTCAGCCCGCGTCGCCTCCTGCCACGACTCCTCTCACGTCGTCGGCCGCGACGCCCTTGGCTGAGCGCATCGTCGAGCCTGCTCTGTGCCAGGTCATCCGATGGTGACTCGTCTCCGGGATAATACGCGAAAAGAGAAAAAGATCACCGACGGTACCGTGCGGTATGATCCGCGACGTCGAGCATTCTTCGCTGCCCCTTCGTCACATCGTGATGCCTTGCATGAACCAGAATGGCGTGCTGCTATGGAGGCTGAATTTGCTGCTCTCAGTCAGACTCAGACGTGGACTTTGGTGCCTCGACCTCCCGGCGTTAATGTTGTTGGAAGCAAGTGGATCTTTAAGACCAAACATCGCCCGGATGGTTCTGTTGATAAACATAAAGCTCGTCTGGTTGCCCGTGGTTTCACCCAGCAGCACGGGATTGACTACGGTGATACTTTCAGTCCAGTTGTCAAGCCTGCAACTGTGCGTCTAGTCGTGTCTCTTGCAGTCTCCCGTGGATGGTGTCTCCGTCAGGTTGATGTGAGTAATGCTTTCTTCATGGTTTCTTGACTGAGGATGTTTATATGCAGCAGCCACCCGGTTTCGAGGATGATCGGTATCCTCCCATGTCTGCAAACTTCAGCGATCAATCTATGGACTGAAGCAGTCACCTCGTGCATGGTATGCCCGCTTGAGTCAGCTCCTTCATCAGCTTGGTTTTGTCTCGTCCAAGGCTGATACGTCCCTGTTCATCTTCTCTCGTGATGGGGTGCAAATATACATGTTGGTGTATGTTGATGATATTGTGATTGCTGGCTCTACTCCGGAGGTTGTTGATCGTCTGGTGAGATCTCTCTCGATAGTTTTCCTATTAAGGATTTGGGTACCCTGGAGTACTTCCTTGGACTGGAGGCATCCTACAATTCAGGGGGTGTGACGTTGACTCAGCGGAAGTATGCTCTTGATCTTCTTCATCGAGTCAATATGGAGAATTGTAATGCTACCTCCACACCGCTTGACACTTGAGAGATTGGCTCGTGACACTGGTACGCCGCTTGGTGCTGATGATTCTTTCCGATACCGCAGTGTTGTTGGCGGATTACAGTATCTGACTCTTACATCCAGACATCTCATTTGCGGTGAACAAGGTGTGCCAGTTTCTCTCTCAGCCTACTGATGTACATTGGGAGTCAGTTAAGCGTATCCTGCGGTATGTCAAGGGTACACTGCAGACGGGCTTGCAATTTCGCAAGTCTCCACTATCTGGCATTAGTATTTTTACAGATGCGGATTGGGCAGGTGACGTGGATGATAGACGCTCCACGAGTGGCTTTGCTGTGTTTGTTGGCCCGAATCTCATTTCATGGAGTTCGAAGAAGCAACCTACAGTCTCGAGGTCGAGTACCGAGGCTGAGTATAAGGCATTGGCAAATGGTGCTGCTGAAGCAATATGGGTAGAATCTCTTATGAAGGAACTTGGTGTGACTCAGCAGCGTACACCCATTTTATGGTGCGATAATCTTGGGGCTACTTACCTGACGCAAATCCAGTCTTTCATGCTCGAACTAAGCACATTGAGATCGATTTCCATTTTGTGCGAGAACGAGTAGCTGCCGGCGCATTGGATGTCAGGTTTATTTCCACTAATGATCAGCTGGCTGATGTATTTACTAAACCAGCCACACGACAGATGCTAGACAGATTTAGGTCCAATCTTAACCTTGTATGTTCGTAACAGTTTAGATTGAGGGGTGTGTTAGAGTTGTAGCCGGTCTAGCGTACGTGAATACGTACTCGTGTCGTGTTTGTAGTTGTATCTGTTCAATATATATATACGTGAGTCGTGGAGGCAGAGACCCCACGCAATCCCTGAAAACAAACTCATAGGTGAATAATATAGGTGATAAATGTATTTCTTGTAGGTAAAAAAGCTGATGTGACAAGTCATTAATAAAGCAGATGTATTTCTTGGATACACACAGCTGACATGGCCCGATAAAGATTGAATGACAGGACACAGGACTGATAAATTTTGGTGTTGAAAACGTGTACTGTCACAATTCTCGATCTACATACTTGTCATTTTGTGTACCACGGTATAAGGAAAATTCATATTGAAATTTTACAAGTTTGTACAATGCATACACATGTACATCTGGAATTAGAAAGTGATAAATTTAGAAAGCGATAAATTTAGAAAGGTGTCGTGACAGATGTTCTCAAATTATAAGACTACCCATAGGTGAATAATATAGGTGATAAATGTATTTCTTGTAGGTAAAAAAAGCTGATGTGACAAGTAATTAATAAGGAAAGAGATTGTTGTGATAACATAATGATCGGAGATTTCTATCTCACGAATGTCGACGCCTCTCGTAAAGTCATAATGGTCGACGGCCTATGACGGTCCGCCTTGATGATCTCCGACCAGATTGCGCTGCCCTCGTTGTACTCCCGTCCGCTAGTTGTTCCAGCTTGAGGGCCAGTTGTTCCGGCTTGAGGCGCTGGCTGACAATCCCAAATCTAAGGATAGCCTATTTGTCAGAATCCTCCTTGGATGCGGTTACCGCCGGTGTCCAACATACTCACGCCGTTCCATATGGACAGGAACCGTGACGAGGTTACTGGCAAAACTATCGCTATTGGGGTCACGGCCGGCAGCCATTTTTGAGCCGTGACTATAAGTGCCCGTGGATATACTCCCTAGTCCCTAAAGAAAAGAAAAAATCCTTAGTGACGCAGGTATTACCCGTCACTAGTCATTAACTCCACTTGTATAGCAAAGCCCTACTGACCCCCTCTCTTCTATCGTTTTTCTCCTCCCGCCGCTAGGGAGAGAAGAAAGGTGATCTCACTTTCTGCCGCCGGCCTCTGGCGGCTCCCCTCCGCTGACGACCTCTGCGTCGGGTTGGCCTCGGTGAAGTTGATGGTGATGAATAAAAGTGTTCCAGATACTCCTCTGATGTGATCTTCTACTTTGTGATCGGCAATAGATCTGGATCGTAGTCTGTTTAGGAAGGTATGATGTGGCGACAGCGACATCCTTGTGGTGGACTTGTATTCTTGGACTTCGTCGTTGCAGCGACGTTCTCTCCCGCGTCGGAACTCCGGAGGTCGCCCAGAAGTACGCGCAAACTGTTTCCTGTGCTGGTGACACCTGAAAGATGGTGCACCTTATGATGGGTTCATGGCTGCAGGCTGATAGTTCGGGTTTCGTACTCCAATGTCGTAGTGCGGGGCTGTCAACTATAAATTTTGATGGCATGTGGGATCATGCTGCCCCGGTCTGATTCTTTCAACAACAATGATTTAGCCTCTACCAGAATAGTTTGAAAGCCCGAAAATCTCAACAATGTAGCCAGAGAAAATTGCACATAACACCAGCCTTTTGTGCAAAAGTTGCACAAAACACAAAATCAAACCATCTTTTGCAGCACACCCCATCTTTTGGTCCAACATGTTGCAACTAGCCCAAAATTGGTAATTTAGGGCCTTAATAACGTATTTGACAGGATACCATATTCCCGAAATTTTTAACATACAAAATATAAGCATCAATAAAACGAAATATGGAGTTTTCAGATTCGAAAAAAAGTTTAACTGAACCCAACAGTGTGGGCGTGTGACTGTCAATACGCTCTACCTAGGTCCTGTAGTACTCGAGTCCCGTTCTTTGAGAACGACTAGAAGGTTCTCCCGGCTACCTCGTTCATCGGTGCGATGCTACTGTCGCCGTCGCCACCAGCGTTGCCGCCGCGACCATCGCCCGGTAGAAACTGCCGCAGTCCACGCTCGATTGGTGAAGAGAACGAGTTCTGATCCTGCAGATCGACCGTCCTCGCCGTGTGTGCTTCCCCGCCTCCGCCGTCGTCGCCATCGTTGATTCTCATCTCCTACGCCTCCATCTGTTGAACGTCTGCTGGAGTGTTTCACTGTTTTGGTCAAGACGGAATAGGAACCGAGACTGCTTTGTATGACCGATGCCAGAAGGAATACGGTGCCTTTTTTGAGAACTGGATACGGTACGTAAGTATGGTACCATCTGTCGGATACGGTTAAGGCCCTAAATTACCTTTTTGGGCTAGTTGCAACGTTGACATGTGGTGGTCATGTGGCAAATAATCAAATTTCAAATGTAAAGTGGGGCAAATCCTACTATATATGAAAGTTGGTGGATTCACCCCCAGATTCGCCCTCCACGTCACCTGAAAAACGCTGGCCGTCCGATCACGTCAATCAACGGCCCAGATGACTTTAAGGACCGTGCGACACTGTAGCGACACTGTAGCATCGGACTTTCTACCAATCAGAGCCCGCACACGATTTTTGGCGCAGCCACTTTTAGAAAAACGGCCTCCCAAATTCCGGAAACAAACCCGCAATCCACGTTTTACCGCTGCGAGGGACCTATCCGCGAAACCACGAAAATGCACGGACTTTTCTGCAAAACCATCCTCAAAATTCCCCCTTCTCCTTTCTCTCTCGCGCGCGACGCGGAGGTCGCCGGCGACGCCGCCGCGCCCCGCCGCCCCTTCGCTCCTCCTCCCACGCATCGGAGCCCACGGGCCGCTCCGCCGTCGCCGCCTCCACCTCCTCGCTGTAGATCGGCTGCCAGGACGGCCGAGCCGCGCCGGATCGCCGCCGCCGTGCCGCTGTACCTCAAAATTCCCGCCTTACCTCATTCCCCCTTCTCCTTTCTCTCTCGCGCGCGACGCAGAGGTCGCCGGCGACGCCGCCGCGCCCTGCCGCCCCTCCGCTCCTCCTCCCACGCATCGGAGCCCACGGGCCGCTCCGCCGTCGCCGCCTCCACCTCCTCACCGCAGATCGGCTGCTGGGACGGCCGAGCCGCGCCGGGATCGCCGCCGCCGTGCCGCTGTCCCTCCGCCGCATCCGCACCGCCGCCGCCGCCGCCGCGCGACCCAAAGCGGCGGCGCCGCCGCCCGCGGATAGCCCGCGTCGAGGCGCCTCCGGCGCGGACACCCGCGCGTCCCAGATCGCCGTCGCGCGCCGCCGGCGAGCTCGACGCCGTGGCGGCGGATCCGGCCGGTGGTGACGTCAGCGCGACGTCGTAGCGGGCCTGGGCTGGGCAATTGGGCTGCCTGCTGGGCTGGGCCGCTTGCTTTGCGCCTGGCTCGGCCTTCTCTATTTTTTTCTTTCTGTTTTCTTTTTCTATTTTTGAAAACTTTTGTAAATTTTCAAATACAAATTTAAATTAGTTCAAACCAATCCCTACAAATTTTCCACAAATAAAAAACTACATTTCAGAAACTTTGGGACCTTTCCAAAATATATTTCAAATAGTACATAAGGCCTCATTAATAGATTGAAAAAAATAGAAAGATTAAAAACTTATTAATTACAATAATGCAAAAAACATACATACAAAATGAACACCAAAAAAGAACAATTTTTTTGTAAGTTTGAAAATATAATTCTACAATTCACAGAGTTAAAATCTTCAATTTTATGAATTTCAGCAATGCAAAGCACGTATAAAAAAATCACAAAAAAATATTTCCCAAAAGAAAAACATTCTCTTCAAAATATGCAATTTCTTTCTAAGTTCCAGCATAGATTTCAAAATTTCACAACAACTAAAACCTTATAATTTACTAATTAAAATACTGCAAACCGTACATACAAAAATACACACAAAAAATCCCCAAATACTTCTACCTCCCCAATAAAAAAATATTCGCAAATTTTCAATTGCTTCCAAAATAGATTCAAAACAAGATTTTTGGATTTTCTAACAACAGATATCCCCCAATAAAATATTGCTGTAGGTTTTTTTTATAAAAAATTAAAACAACTAATAACTTTCTATATAAGTTATGGAGCTTATGACTTTTTATAAATTGTGGAGCTTATGGAAAAAACATTTCAAACTGCTGACTATTCGCGGATACTCAAAACAAAAAAATTCTAATTCTGTACACATATATTCTATCAGCTTTTTCCAAATACATTATTCGAATCGTTCCCAAATATATTTTACATTGAACCCGTAAAATATAATTTCGATTTAAAACTTAATCAAAACAACTATTTCTCACAATGACACGATGGTAATTTATAACAACGAAGTCATCTCTCTCAAAAAAAAAACACAAATATTTAGGGTATTATTTGACCAAAAGGAAAAGATAAAAGAAATGTGAAATGTTAACTATAACAATAACTTCGAATCTATCCGTTGGAACAAATATATCAACATGCCCACAAAAATAAACGTCGACTATTTATGGCATATGATCAACTTCCAAATTTCAATATTTTGAAATTTCGAGTGCATTTCAAATCCTGAGCATTTAATAGACGAAAAGAAAACAAACATATCAACATGACCATAAGAAAAACGATCGCTATTTATGTCATACGATCAAATCCCATATTTAAATATTTTAAAATTTTGAATGCCTTCCAAAACTGATCGTACAATAAACATGAAAATAATTCAAAAATGGATAACTTCTCAATTCTAACAATTTCTGAAATTTAAACAACTTATAGCTGCAAACTTTTTCTAAAAAATCCAATATACTTAAATCTAAATAGCTTTTGAATACAGACATTCCCAACTTTAAATTTTACACACCCGGACCGCGGCATCTGCCGCACTAAGTTCCCGAACCCGACCTGCCTTTTTCTTTTCCCCAAAAAATAAAAAACAACAAAAACAGGAAAAAAATTCTATAAATACCCACCGACAAAAATAAAAAATATATTGAAATGCTAGGGGAAAAATGTTAACTATTTTTCACAAAAACAAATAAGATTGAATAACTCAAATTGGCCTATATTTGCACAACTATATGGGAAAAATAAACATATTTGAGCATTCCAGCTCAAATTACTAATTTGAATATTCCAAAATGTCATATGACTTTCAAACCTGCTCATTTGGTAAACACTAAAAGAATTCAAATTTGAATAAATTTCAAATTGCTCACTTTCTAAAATCTATTTGAATATTTAAACTCAAAAAACACATTTACATATTTCAAAATTTCAGATATCTTCCAAATCTGATAATTTTGTACACATTAAAAGAATACAAATTTGAATACATTCCAATACGAACCATTTTCGAAATCTCACCATTCCTTTAAGCGCAAACTTTTCCAAATTCAAATAATATTCACATTCCGATTTTTTTTATAAACATATCCCTAGTCATCAAAAATCGGTCGAATATGTGATTTGTCTATGAAAAAGCAAAGCACTACTGCAAGTTTGCGGCCGCCCGCCGCTGTACCAAGCGCACGAGCGCGCAAGGACAGAGCCCCGCGACGGTTCGAGGAGCAGATCCGGCCGAACGGAGCGTGGCCCCGCAGGCCGGTCGAGATGCCGGGGCGGGTCTTCTCCAGGAGCGAGGGGCGGTCGGCGTAGATCTGCCTCCGCCGGTTTGGGACGGGGCGGCCTGGCCTGGGAGGCGCTAGATGGGGTAAAAGAAACAACTTTTTTTTCCTTCTGCATTCTCTCGTCGCCCTTGTAGAACCTGGTTTGGCTTCCTCATGTGTCAATCAGCACCCCCTTAATTAGTCCCACTTAAAGCTGACGTTTCAGGAATTAACAAGGGATTATCTAATTGAATGTTCAACAATCGGAATAACAATGAGTGTTCCTTGTGCAGGAAATCATCCCCTTGTTATTGCAAAAGGTGGGTTTTCAGGAGTATTTCCTGACTCCAGCCAAGCTGCCTATAAATTCGCATTGGCCGCTAGTGCACCAGACACAAGTTTGTGGTGTAACCTGCAACTAACGAAGGATGGTGTTGGAATTTGCCTCCGGGATATAAATATGAACAACTGCACTGATATTGGCATGGCCTACCCTACGAGAAAGAATGCATATGTCACCAGCGATGCCATAATAAAAGGATGGTTTTCTTTGGACTTCGACTTGTCTGAACTTCAAACTGTTAACTGTGAGTATGACATATCTATTTAAGCAAGCCATTGCGTAAGATCTGTACGTATCAAATTGTATGGTGGATACGAACCAGTGAGAACTATTCCAGCTTTTCTAGATTGCATCTTTTCCATGTTTTACTATAAAATTGATCACTAAATCAATGACAACCTATTGATATTTGTGTAGCTCTTCTTCTTAACTTATTCTTCCATATTTTGTGCAGTAACACAAGCAATTTGGTCTCGAACCGATAGATTTGATGACCCGTCCAATACTGCGTTTTATTACCCCGACACCGAGCACATCCTTTCTCTCACTGACCTGCAGGCTATTGTTAAGCCGCCTTCCGTTTGGTTGAATGTCCAGGTTTAACTTCTGTCCTATTTCAACTCAATCTGTAGAATATATTGCTTCTAGTTCTGTTCCTAATCTTCTAAATACTTCTTTTTCATATGTGTAGCATGACATCTTCTATACAAAACATGGTTTCAACACGGCAAGCTACATAGTTTCCATCCAAAAGCTTGTCTCCATTAAATATATTTCATCACCTGAACTGCACTTTCTCCAAACCATATCTAGAAGAGTTACTCGCCAAACTAAGCTTGTCCTTTGCTTCCCTGATGAAGCCCAGTTTGATCCTTCTACAAACCGAACATATATGTCGCTGCTGAGTAACCTAACATTTGTTAAGACAATTGCTTCTGGCATAATGGTCCCCAAGAGCTACATTTGGCCGGTGACGAAGGATAACTATCTGTTGCCTCACACATCTATTGTCCAAGATGCTCACAATGCAGGGCTTGAAATATATGCATCTGACTTCGCAAATGATAGGATTATTCCCTATAACTACAGTTATGATCCAGTGCAAGAATACCTATCATTTGTCAGTGATGGTGACTTCTCTGTTGATGGTGTACTAACAGAATTCCCAATTACTGCATCGGAAGCTATTGGTATGTTTCACATCTTGTTACATTTAGTACCCGTAAGTTCCGTAACTACTGTATTTTAGGGCTGTGTTTGCATTCTAGCACACATGCTGAAGCCATGACATCTTCCATTATAAAAATTAATAACAATGTGTATTATATTTTCACCTCCATGATCTATTGCCATTGCTGTGAACTGAAGTAATTGTTGTTAACAAAACCATCAAATCAAGGACATATCAGTTCTCTCATATTGTTTTGGAATGTAAGGAATGTATGCACAATTTGCTGTTTTTCTTGTTTCTTCTCATTCACCAAATTAAAATCCACATTAACCCATGAGCTATTGCTCTCGTCCGTGTTTCAGCCTCCAACTCTAAATTCATTCACCTCATAACCTGTGTTATCAAAAGCAACAATAAGATCACTGAAATACTACAAATAATTTCATAATGGCGAGTCCTTATTACCCTGTAACTTTAAAGACTTAAAAAAAGACTGAAATACTACAAATAATTTCATAAGGACAAAGCAACA
>CAMZMU010000089.1:4540406-4653300 GCA_947311845.1 Poa pratensis
CTGACCCCCTCTCTTCTATCGTTTTCTCCTCCCGCCGCTAGGGAGAGAAGAAAGGTGATCTCACTTTCTGCCGCCGGCCTCTGGCGGCTCCCCTCCGCTGACGACCTCTGGTCGTCGGGTTGGCCTCGGTGAAGTTGATGGTGATGAATAAAAGTGTTCCAGATACTCCCTGATGTGATCTTCTACTTTGTGATCGGCAATAGATCTGGATCGTAGTCTGTTTAGGAAGGTATGATGTGGCGACAGCGACATCCTTGTGGTGGACTTGTATTCTTGGACTTCGTCGTTGCAGCGACGTTCTCTCCCGCGTCGGAACTCCGGAGGTCGCCCAGAAGTACGCGCAAACTGTTTCCTGTGCTGGTGACACCTGAAAGATGGTGCACCTTATGATGGGTTCATGGCTGCAGGCTGATAGTTCGGGTTTCGTACTCCAATGTCGTAGTGCGGGGCTGTCAACTATAAATTTTGATGGCATGTGGGATCATGCTGCCCCGGTCTGATTCTTTCAACAACAATGATTTAGCCTCTACCAGAATAGTTTGAAAGCCCGAAAATCTCAACAATGTAGCCAGAGAAAATTGCACATAACACCAGCCTTTTGTGCAAAAGTTGCACAAAACACAAAATCAAACCATCTTTTGCAGCACACCCCATCTTTTGGTCCAACATGTTGCAACTAGCCCAAAATTGGTAATTTAGGGCCTTAATAACGTATTTGACAGGATACCATATTCCCGAAATTTTTAACATACAAAATATATAAGCATCAATAAAACGAAATATGGAGTTTTCAGATTCGAAAAAAAGTTTAACTGAACCCAACAGTGTGGGCGTGTGACTGTCAATACGCTCTACCTAGGTCCTGTAGTACTCGAGTCCCGTTCTTTGAGAACGACTAGAAGGTTCTCCCGGCTACCTCGTTCATCGGTGCGATGCTACTGTCGCCGTCGCCACCAGCGTTGCCGCCGCGACCATCGCCCGGTAGAAACTGCCGCAGTCCACGCTCGATTGGTGAAGAGAACGAGTTCTGATCCTGCAGATCGACCGTCCTCGCCGTGTGTGCTTCCCCGCCTCCGCCGTCGTCGCCATCGTTGATTCTCATCTCCTACGCCTCCATCTGTTGAACGTCTGCTGGAGTGTTTCACTGTTTTGGTCAAGACGGAATAGGAACCGAGACTGCTTTGTATGACCGATGCCAGAAGGAATACGGTGCCTTTTTTGAGAACTGGATACGGTACGTAAGTATGGTACCATCTGTCGGATACGGGTTAAGGCCCTAAATTACCTTTTTGGGCTAGTTGCAACGTTGACATGTGGTGGTCATGTGGCAAATAATCAAATTTCAAATGTAAAGTGGGGCAAATCCTACTATATATGAAAGTTGGTGGGATTCACCCCCAGATTCGCCCTCCACGTCACCTGAAAAACGCTGGCCGTCCGATCACGTCAATCAACGGCCCAGATGACTTTAAGGACCGTGCGACACTGTAGCGACACTGTAGCATCGGACTTTCTACCAATCAGAGCCCGCACACGATTTTTGGCGCAGCCACTTTTAGAAAAACGGCCTCCCAAATTCCGGAAACAAACCCGCAATCCACGTTTTACCGCTGCGAGGGACCTATCCGCGAAACCACGAAAATGCACGGACTTTTCTGCAAAACCATCCTCAAAATTCCCCCTTCTCCTTTCTCTCTCGCGCGCGACGCGGAGGTCGCCGGCGACGCCGCCGCGCCCCGCCGCCCCTTCGCTCCTCCTCCCACGCATCGGAGCCCACGGGCCGCTCCGCCGTCGCCGCCTCCACCTCCTCGCTGTAGATCGGCTGCCAGGACGGCCGAGCCGCGCCGGGATCGCCGCCGCCGTGCCGCTGTACCTCAAAATTCCCCCTTCTCCTTTCTCTCTCGCGCGCGACGCAGAGGTCGCCGGCGACGCCGCCGCGCCCTGCCGCCCCTCCGCTCCTCCTCCCACGCATCGGAGCCCACGGGCCGCTCCGCCGTCGCCGCCTCCACCTCCTCACCGCAGATCGGCTGCTGGGACGGCCGAGCCGCGCCGGGATCGCCGCCGCCGTGCCGCTGTCCCTCCGCCGCATCCGCACGCCGCCGCCGCCGCTCCCGACCCAGAAGCGGCGGCGCCGCCGCCCGCGGATAGCCCGCGTCGAGGCGCCTCCGGCGCGGACACCCGCGCGTCCCAGATCGCCGTCGCGCGCCGCCGGCGAGCTCGACGCCGTGGCGGCGGATCCGGCCGGTGGTGACGTCAGCGCGACGTCGTAGCGGGCCTGGGCTGGGCAATTGGGCTGCCTGCTGGGCTGGGCCGCTTGCTTTGCGCCTGGCTCGGCCTTCTCTATTTTTTTCTTTCTGTTTTCTTTTTCTATTTTTGAAAACTTTTGTAAATTTTCAAATACAAATTTAAATTAGTTCAAACCAATCCCTACAAATTTTCCACAAATAAAAAACTACATTTCAGAAACTTTGGGACCTTTCCAAAAATATTTCAAATAGTACATAAGGCCTCATTAATAGATTGAAAAAAATAGAAAGATTAAAAACTTATTAATTACAATAATGCAAAAAACATACATACAAAATGAACACCAAAAAAGAACAATTTTTTTGTAAGTTTGAAAATATAATTCTACAATTCACAGAGTTAAAATCTTCAATTTTATGAATTTCAGCAATGCAAAGCACGTATAAAAAAATCACAAAAAATATATTTCCCAAAAGAAAAACATTCTCTTCAAAATATGCAATTTCTTTCTAAGTTCCAGCATAGATTTCAAAATTTCACAACAACTAAAACCTTATAATGTACTAATTAAAATACTGCAAACCGTACATACAAAAATACACACAAAAAATCCCCAAATACTTCTACCTCCCCAATAAAAAAATATTCGCAAATTTTCAATTGCTTCCAAAATAGATTCAAAACAAGATTTGTTGGATTTTCTAACAACAGATATCCCCCAATAAAATATTGCTGTAGGTTTTTTTTATAAAAAATTAAAACAACTAATATAACTTTCTATATAAGTTATGGAGCTTATGACTTTTTTATAAATTGTGGAGCTTATGGAAAAAACATTTCAAACTGCTGACTATTCGCGGATACTCAAAACAAAAAAATTGTAATTCTGTACACATATATTCTATCAGCTTTTTCCAAATACATTATTCGAATCGTTCCCAAATATATTTTACATTGAACCCGTAAAATATAATTTCGATTTAAAACTTAATCAAAACAACTATTTCTCACAATGACACGATGGTAATTTATAACAACGAAGTCATCTCTCTCAAAAAAAAACACAAATATTTAGGGTATTATTTGACCAAAAGGAAAAGATAAAAGAAATGTGAAATGTTAACTATAACAATAACTTCGAATCTATCCGTTGGAACAAATATATCAACATGCCCACAAAAATAAACGTCGACTATTTATGGCATATGATCAACTTCCAAATTTCAATATTTTGAAATTTCGAGTGCATTTCAAATCCTGAGCATTTAATAGACGAAAAGAAAACAAACATATCAACATGACCATAAGAAAAACGATCGCTATTTATGTCATACGATCAAATCCCATATTTAAATATTTTAAAATTTTGAATGCCTTCCAAAACTGATCGTACAATAAACATGAAAATAATTCAAAAATGGATAACTTCTCAATTCTAACAATTTCTGAAATTTAAACAACTTATAGCTGCAAACTTTTTCTAAAAAATCCAATATACTTAAATCTAAATAGCTTTTGAATACAGACATTCCCAACTTTAAATTTTACCACCCGGACCGCGGCATCTGCCGCACTAAGTTCCCGAACCCGACCTGCCTTTTTCTTTTCCCCAAAAAATAAAAAACAACAAAAAACAGGAAAAAAATTCTATAAATACCCACCGACAAAAATAAAAAATATATTGAAATGCTAGGGGAAAAATGTTAACTATTTTTCACAAAAACAAATAAGATTGAATAACTCAAATTGGCCTATATTTGCACAACTATATGGGAAAAATAAACATATTTGAGCATTCCAGCTCAAATTACTAATTTGAATATTCCAAAATGTCATATGACTTTCAAACCTGCTCATTTGGTAAACACTAAAAGAATTCAAATTTGAATAAATTTCAAATTGCTCACTTTCTAAAATCTATTTGAATATTTAAACTCAAAAAACACATTTACATATTTCAAAATTTCAGATATCTTCCAAATCTGATAATTTTGTACACATTAAAAGAATACAAATTTGAATACATTCCAATACGAACCATTTTCGAAATCTCACCATTCCTTTAAGCGCAAACTTTTCCAAATTCAAATAATATTCACATTCCGATTTTTTTTATAAACATATCCCTAGTCATCAAAAATCGGTCGAATATGTGATTTGTCTATGAAAAAGCAAAGCACTACTGCAAGTTTGCGGCCGCCCGCCGCTGTACCAAGCGCACGAGCGCGCAAGGACAGAGCCCCGCGACGGTTCGAGGAGCAGATCCGGCCGAACGGAGCGTGGCCCCGCAGGCCGGTCGAGATGCCGGGGCGGGTCTTCTCCAGGAGCGAGGGGCGGTCGGCGTAGATCTGCCTCCGCCGGTTTGGGACGGGGCGGCCTGGCCTGGGAGGCGCTAGATGGGGTAAAAGAAACAACTTTTTTTTCCTTCTGCATTCTCTCGTCGCCCTTGTAGAACCTGGTTTGGCTTCCTCATGTGTCAATCAGCACCCCCTTAATTAGTCCCACTTAAAGCTGACGTTTCAGGAATTAACAAGGGATTATCTAATTGAATGTTCAACAATCGGAATAACAATGAGTGTTCCTTGTGCAGGAAATCATCCCCTTGTTATTGCAAAAGGTGGGTTTTCAGGAGTATTTCCTGACTCCAGCCAAGCTGCCTATAAATTCGCATTGGCCGCTAGTGCACCAGACACAAGTTTGTGGTGTAACCTGCAACTAACGAAGGATGGTGTTGGAATTTGCCTCCGGGATATAAATATGAACAACTGCACTGATATTGGCATGGCCTACCCTACGAGAAAGAATGCATATGTCATCAGCGATGCCATAATAAAAGGATGGTTTTCTTTGGACTTCGACTTGTCTGAACTTCAAACTGTTAACTGTGAGTATGACATATCTATTTAAGCAAGCCATTGCGTAAGATCTGTACGTATCAAATTGTATGGTGGATACGAACCAGTGAGAACTATTCCAGCTTTTCTAGATTGCATCTTTTCCATGTTTTACTATAAAATTGATCACTAAATCAATGACAACCTATTGATATTTGTGTAGCTCTTCTTCTTAACTTATTCTTCCATATTTTGTGCAGTAACACAAGCAATTTGGTCTCGAACCGATAGATTTGATGACCCGTCCAATACTGCGTTTTATTACCCCGACACCGAGCACATCCTTTCTCTCACTGACCTGCAGGCTATTGTTAAGCCACCTTCCGTTTGGTTGAATGTCCAGGTTTAACTTCTGTCCTATTTCAACTCAATCTGTAGAATATATTGCTTCTAGTTCTGTTCCTAATCTTCTAAATACTTCTTTTTCATATGTGTAGCATGACATCTTCTATACAAAACATGGTTTCAACACGGCAAGCTACATAGTTTCCATCCAAAAGCTTGTCTCCATTAAATATATTTCATCACCTGAACTGCACTTTCTCCAAACCATATCTAGAAGAGTTACTCGCCAAACTAAGCTTGTCCTTTGCTTCCCTGATGAAGCCCAGTTTGATCCTTCTACAAACCGAACATATATGTCGCTGCTGAGTAACCTAACATTTGTTAAGACAATTGCTTCTGGCATAATGGTCCCCAAGAGCTACATTTGGCCGGTGACGAAGGATAACTATCTGTTGCCTCACACATCTATTGTCCAAGATGCTCACAATGCAGGGCTTGAAATATATGCATCTGACTTCGCAAATGATAGGATTATTCCCTATAACTACAGTTATGATCCAGTGCAAGAATACCTATCATTTGTCAGTGATGGTGACTTCTCTGTTGATGGTGTACTAACAGAATTCCCAATTACTGCATCGGAAGCTATTGGTATGTTTCACATCTTGTTACATTTAGTACCCGTAAGTTCCGTAACTACTGTATTTTAGGGCTGTGTTTGCATTCTAGCACACATGCTGAAGCCATGACATCTTCCATTATAAAAATTAATAACAATGTGTATTATATTTTCACCTCCATGATCTATTGCCATTGCTGTGAACTGAAGTAATTGTTGTTAACAAAACCATCAAATCAAGGACATATCAGTTCTCTCATATTGTTTTGGAATGTAAGGAATGTATGCACAATTTGCTGTTTTTCTTGTTTCTTCTCATTCACCAAATTAAAATCCACATTAACCCATGAGCTATTGCTCTCGTCCGTGTTTCAGCCTCCAACTCTAAATTCATTCACCTCATAACCTGTGTTATCAAAAGCAACAATAAGATCACTGAAATACTACAAATAATTTCATAATGGCGAGTCCTTATTACCCTGTAACTTTAAAGACTTAAAAAAGACTGAAATACTACAAATAATTTCATAAGGACAAAGCAACATGGAGAAATACCTTTAAGATGATGAGTTGTTGAAAAATTAGATATTCTTCATGATGTCACTATATATGAATAAGTTATGTTCACTTGGTTCATATATTAGTGATCAAATGTATTGTTGATGTGTGTTTTATCTTTTTACATAATAGAAGAGTACTACACTTTCGCAATAATCTTTTTACACAGCAACGACTAGAGTCACTCAATTAGATAATACTTCTCCCTCTTGAAACACTATAATCATACAACCTTTTTGTAGAATTATATGATGCCAATGACATCAAAATATTCTGGCAAAAATGAAAAAAACACAAATGAAATGCCAAACAAAAGTTTGTTAAAACTAATATTACCTGGTTGCACCGAAGTCTACCAGGAAATTGGTCACACAAGAACAACATCTTATTCTAATTGCTACCTGCTTTTTACGCCCTTCCGTGAATTATGTTGGACACTTTAGTTAAGAAAAGTCAATAGATCACTAACATACCCGTACGAAGTTGGGCAAGATTGGTTGTCAAATATTTGCTTATGCGTTTGGATCTTGTTGTCAACAGGTTGTTTCGCCAATCTGAATGCAAGTAAAGATGATCATGGTATGTTTATTCTGGGTGCCAATTCTAGCCTGATGAGTTCAAAAAACAAAATTTCTAGCCTGATGATGCTTGAAAGCCTACATGTATCTATTTAATTTTGGTTAGTGTTTCTCCACAGGGAACCCATTAATCATCTCTCATTATGGTGCGAGTGAAGATTACCCAGAATGTACTGATCTGGCCTACCACAATGCAATTGAGGACGGTGCTGATATCATCGATTGTCCCATTCAAGTGACAAGTGATGGAGTTCTTATATGCATGAGTTCTATTAACCTGGCGGATACCACGGATGTTCGGAGTACACCTTTCAGTTCCCTTGATTCTATCATTCAGGAACTTCAGACCACATCAGGAATCTTCACGTTCAATCTTACCTGGGAGAATATTAGCAGTAGTACTTTGAGACGTATGTTCTTTGTCATGTTGGTGAGATGATTTTTAAGTTGTTTTGTGTGCCGAGTGTATTATTAATAATTTCGAAAAATCTAGATGGAATGAAGTTTTATTATAAAAAAATACTCCCTACTAGAAAAAAAAACTTCCTATGTCTTTAAATTTTAAAACAAATAACCTTCTGAGTTCAGGGGAACCAGAATCAAGTAATTGTGCCTTCCAGAACCTGTGGTCTTTTAGATGGCTCCAAGAAATTATTTCTATGGCTTTTGTCATACAAACTAATATAGCATCATCCTTCGTAGTGTATATGGCAGCGTTTAGGAAATTCTTGGTGTCCATTTTATCATTCTGAGATGCTCCATCTACATGTAAATATTTAATCAAAATTGCATACTGTAAAACTATAATTATGCATGCTTGGCCATAGTGTTTTAGAGCTCTCTTTCTTATCTCTTTGGTATGGCATATATCTGTCTTAAAATTGAGAAACATATATACTTCATCCAGCAACGTACATATATGCATATATGCATGTGATGATGTATATACTTTTGCGGCGTCGTTATCATAGACATTTCCCTGCCACGGTCAGGTTTATCATGCATGACCCGTACTCTGAATAGCTTTGCGAGATAGGAGCTTCATCCTCACGTTTTCCCTTTAAAGACAGAAAGAGATGCCAAGAAGAAGATAAAGCGGCTGCGCCCTACCTATTGTGGCCAGCAAAATTTTACTGACCATCCCTTTAGTTTCCTTTCATTTATTTATTGGACTTTATCTATCTTGCTTAATTAGATTATTTGTTTGTCTATGTTTTTAATTTTTATTTTTTTGGATAAACTATCTATTTAGCCCGTCCAACTCTTTCTCGAATTCATGTTTGGCTCGACATCAATTAAAAGTTTAAAACCGTCACAAATTGGATACATCGTCACCTTGGGTGTTTTGTATGGTTCGTGGAGAGGAGGGTGGGCTGTTTTGCAAAGAGCGATCAAGTTCTGCCCTCTGACATCCCACCAGCTCAATACATGTTGACCCAGTTAGGTTATAGTCACACAACAGAGGAATATTTCTGCTGTTATTTTGCAATTAGAAAAAGGTGCAGTCTTATAACTATAAAGAAAATGATAATTCAGTATAATGGTCTTTACTTGTCCCTTGTGTGCAGCCAGTATATCTAGCCCATTCAGCGATTATTATCTGGTCAGAAACCCAAGGTACACAAATAAAGGAAAATTTCTGAAGCTATCAGACTTTCTGGCATATGCGAAGGATAAACATTTGCTTGGCATCATAATCATTATAGAGGTGATACTTCCTCGTGAACTACTCTCAGTTTTGACCCTTAATGTACTGAACACATGATTTAGATTCACCCTCTTAAACTGTTTTGATGCGTTATATCACATGACAGCTATCAACGTTCTCTAAAGTAAGAAGAGACGGTAATTATCATTTGTGTTTCCCTATGTTGCGTATTTCATTTTGTGTTTCGCCAACTCTAAAAATTATGAGTGAAGTGCACAAGACCATGTAGGGTACAATAAACATTTTACCACATCTAGCGAAATATTGTCAATAAAACTATTTACATTACTAAGGTTCACTCAGTTCCACTAGATTAAATGACAGTATTTACCCTGAAAATTAGTCTTGTGACAAGTGTGATATTGTGAAAAAAATAATGGATTAATTAGTGTCAAAAGGGGTAAGTATTTTCACAAATGTGAAGCTAGGCGATAAAAATGGGGCAAGTACAGTCAAAAGAATAAATTTTTAGGGTAAATGCTGTCATATACTCATATAGTTAATATGCATAAAAGTAATGTGCCATGTATATTCTTGTATGAGTGTGCACATATCAATAGTTAGAGATAAAGTTGTATATTGGAGACCCTATCAATATCTAAAATGACATTTGTTTAGAAAGAGAGAATATTTTTAATGTTCCTGAAAATCTCTCTAATAATAGAGCTGTCTGTTCATTACTTCATTTACCATTCTATCTTCACTACCGCAGAATGCTGCATTCATGGCAAACTCGCTAGGATATGACGTTGTTGATTCTGTAACCACTGCCTTAAACAATGCTGGTTATAATGATCAGACTACACATGAAGTTATGATCCAGTCAAAAGATAGCGCTGTTCTTGTCAAATTAAAGCAGCAGCAAACAAAGTACAAGCTAGTTTACACTCTCCCGCAAGGCATTGGTAGTGCTTCTGCTACATCACTAGTAGCTGTTAAGGAGTTTGCTGATGCGGTAGTTGTTGAAAGGAGTTCAGTTTTTGCCCTCAGTAATCATTTTATCATCAGACAAACCGATCTTGTGGAAGAACTTAGGTCTGTGGGACTAGCAACATATGCACAGGTGTTCAGGAATGAGTTCGTGTCTCAACCGTGGGATTTTATATCAGATGGAACAGCGGAAATCAATAGCTACGTTCAATTGGCTAATATTGATGGTTTCATAACTGATTCCCCCAAGACAGTCAGAAGATACAAAAGTAAGTGTCCCATTTCGTCCCTGTTGTTTTAATTTGCTGTATGATGAAAATCAGCATGGATCCATCTCGACAGTTTTTAGGTCAATTTGAAAAAAAATCAGCATTCTTTGTTCCGTTTTCAACAATATTAATATGCAGTAAATATAAGTAGCCCGCCTTCAAAGCATGAAGTACAATTTTCCTGATCACATTGTGTGGTTTGTGTAGCACATTTTACCATGAGATTTGTTCTAAGAGAAGTAAAATGAAGTTAAGGAAAAATATATTCTTTTCTTAGTTTTGTTGGTCACTGTGTTACCTTGGCTGTATTGTATTGGCAGTGAGTTCTTGTACAAGTTTGGGCAACGACATGCCCTCCTATATGAAGCCTATTGGGGCTGGTAGTCTTGCGCAGTTACTTAAAGGATCTCTTGCCCAACCGCCAACAATGGCGCCAATGCCAGAACTGAATACATCAAGCGTGGAGCAGCCACCGCTCTTCCCTGCTGTGCCAACAATGGCGACAACGCCAGAACTGAATACATCAAAAAAAGGTAAAAGACAATTAATTACTGTTCTATTCTTTTGCTTAGAAGAGATTGGTAACTGCAATTTTTTGAAGAAGAGAACTATCAATATTCATTCATTACTGTTCTATTCTTTTGCCATTTATTTAGATACAATCCGAGTGCTTTCCACAGCAAAACTAGTCAGTTCACTGATATAACGAGTGAAAAACTTCATTGTGGTTAGTCAATCATTAGACATTTCTATGAAATTTACAATATGTATTCTCCAGGGTTTGCCACTCCGATAGGAGTCGGCAGCGGTGTAGGTATTCTGCTACTTATCATTGGTGCTCTCTTTGTGACAAGAAAGCTCATAGTTTGGAAAGCAATGAAGTCCAGAGAGTTTTTCTTCAAACAAAACAGAGGGTTGTTGCTACAGCGGCTTGTAGACAAGGATATTGCTGAAAAGATGATGTTCAGTTTAGAAGAGATTGAGAAGGCAACAAATAAGTTTGAAGAGGCTCGAAAACTTGGAGGTGGAGGCCATGGCAACGTTTATAAGGGGGTTTTATCTGACCAAAGTGTTGTCGCTATCAAGAAGTCAAAATTTGTGATTCAGAGAGAGATAGATGATTTCATCAATGAGGTCGCTATCCTTTCTCAAGTAAACCACAGGAACGTCGTGAAGCTTTTTGGTTGCTGTCTTGAGACAGAAGTTCCACTGCTGGTGTACGAGTTCATTTCGAATGGAACTCTTTCAGAACATCTCCATGTCAGTACTCCATTATCACTTCCATGGAAAGAGCGACTAAGAATAGCCCTTGAAACCTCAAGATCCCTTGCTTATCTGCACTCAGCCGCTTCAGTATCAATAGTCCACAGAGACATCAAATCGGCCAATATACTACTTGACGACCGGCTCACAGCAAAAGTATCAGACTTTGGAGCGTCTCGAGGCATCCCCATTGACCAGTCTGGAGTTACGACTGCCATTCAAGGAACTTTCGGGTATTTGGATCCAGAGTATTACCACACCTGGAGACTCAGCGACAAAAGTGATGTATATAGCTTTGGTATCGTGCTTGTAGAGCTATTAACAAGGAAGAAGCCCAGTGTCCCCATGTCATCACTAGGAGCTAGTCTAATTGCAGAGTTCCTCTCTCTAGTGAAACAAGACAAGCTCCTGGAAATGCTAGACTGGCAAGTAATCGAGGAAGGGGGTGAAGAAGCCAAAGAAGTTGCTGCGGTAGCAGTGATGTGCTTAAGCTTGAAGGGTGAAGATAGGCCCACAATGAGGAAAGTTGAGACGAGACTTGAAGCAATCCAAACTGCAGTAAACAGCACGGCAGAGGAACTGAGCAATCCGAAGGCTGATGACGATAACTTCAGTATGCGATGCAGTACGTGGGAAGAATGCATGACATCCATGACTTTGCCTCGGTAATCTGATTGATGTCCCCTAATAGCTAGACGAGAAGAACAATCACTAACAAATGGTGTACTCCCTCCGATCCGAAAATACCGTCGCAGCTCGTACGGTCGAGTTGTAAGTGAGCAGCCATTTTCTTGCGACACTTAATCTGGATCGGAGGAAGTATATCTTTCAGTTTTCTTCAATAAATTTCCTCTATGCTAAATATGTAAAAAAATTGGGATAACAACGACAACTGTTGATAATAGTTTGCACAATTCATTTTTTTTAATAATGTACTCATTCCAGTGATGCACTGGATAAAATAGCATGTTGGTGGCAATATTTTTATTTACATTGCGCTAACTAAAAGATGCATTAGTCAGTGATTTTTTGTGATGCTTACTAAAAGTAACTAGCCAGCGAATGATCATGTAACTGCAAAGAACGAACAATAAATAGTAAATAACATATTCTGGTGTGTATCAAAATTTGTTAAATGCTGCAATACCATTATGATGATAACGCTGTCTTAGTTAATGCGTAGATTGAGAGTTCATGTAGGCGTGGAAACAACAAGAGCTATATAGTTGCAGTTTTATCTCAGGAAAAACAGAACGGCCCCCGCGTGTCCGGACGGGCGACTCGGGCGGCGACCCCATCTCCTACAACAGAGCCCTCTTCGATCTCCGACGTCTCGCCGCCGCCACCGGTCACCACTGCCGGCCAAACCCGTCCGGCAGCCGGCGGCGGCGAGCCTCCATCGGGATCCATGTGGTACAGCGGGAGGGACAGTCGTGGCAGCAGCAACAGGCTATGGGGCGGCGCTCAATTGCTGGGCTGGACGTCGTCTTCTTGAGCTGAGGCTTGATGGAGGACTTCATCCACGTTCAGATCCAAGATGAGTTGGGCTGCTTAATTGTCAAGAAAAAGGAGATCGGCTGGTTTGCAATTTGCATCAGCTACTTGGATCTCTGCCCACGTCCCAGGACACGGCCGCTTAGGCTCCTGGCGACGGGGATGTGGCTGGCAGCTCCGACCTCCGAAGGTGGTGATGAAGTGCAGCAATCGCTAGGCGGCGGACGCGGAGAATATTTGGCGAACTCGATCCGTTTCTTCTGCAGAGTCCGTGTTGCTTGCGACTTGGCGATTTTGTTCGTCGAAGGTAGCAAGTTGCAGTTGCTGTCACGGCATGGATGGGGTTGGTTCCCATTCCCATATGTTGGGTCTATGGTCTGTGCTTGTCCATCGGAAGACTTGGATGAACAGTCGAACATTCAGACGGTGTGATTCCTGATAAAGCCCAGGCGTATCCCGTGGATCTTGTGCGCGAGGCTTATGCTGATTCGTTGCTATTCGATCCTGGTTAAGGCGCATATCTGCAGGCGTAAGGGGGCTCGGTTTGTGTTCGTCTTTTTCTTGGGTAGAAGGTATGAAGGCGGTGGCTTGGCATGTGAGGCGACAATATAGGGCGGTGATTTGGTAGTGCTCTCTGAGTTCTGGGTCCTGAGCTCCGGGGTTAAATCTCTTGGTCTTACCTTTATTGATTGTACCAGGTAATGTTACCTTGTTGAAGGCATTGCATGGATATTGCTCGGTTCTATTCTCCAGGGTGAAAATCTCAATCTGGTCTTCACTCGCTAGATTCGGCAACGACGACATCTACATGGCGTTCCCTTTCTGAAGGCGTTGTCGTGGAGGACATTTCTCGTAGCCCACGTGTTGTCTAGGGGGGTGGTTGATGTTGCTCCGTGTCTTATAGCTTCAGTTTGACACTTGGATGCCTTTTTTCTTTTTTTTCTTTCATTTCAATAATTTGGCTGTGTGTATCCTCGATGTCTCGACTTGCTCTTGATGTTGAGTTGGTAAATATATTTCCCTTTATCAAAATAAAATAAAATATGGGTGGTTGCGTGAGAGTTGTCTTGTGTTTTCGCTGTAATGGTTTTTGCCTGGTTTTCCTCCATCAATTAACGGGGCAAACTTTGTTCTTCCTAATTATTAGATTGGGGCAAAACTTTTGTCCCCCTTAAAAAAAAAGTATATGACCATAACCGAAAATCTCATCAGCGAGGATACTGAACTCAACATAAATTATACTTCCTCTGTAACTAAATATAAGACGTTTTGGTATTTAAGCTACCAAAACGTCTTATATTGAGATACGGAGGGAGTACCATACTGCATGTTCATGAACTACTCTCCGTGCATAGCTACTCTGAAATTTGTGTCGGCAACGCGGAAAGTACTATGATAATGCGGTAAAACATGTTTAGGTAAACTGGTAACGCGGAAAGTAGTGATGGCCGAGAAGCTGAACGAATCTCATGTACTCCCTCCGTCCAATAATAACTGTCTCAAGTTTGCCACAAAGTGGATGTATCTAGACATTAAACATGTATGGATACATCCACTTTTTGACAAAGTTGAGACAGTTATTATTGGACGGAGGGAGTACGTAATCATGGCCGGGAGCTTAAGAGCCAATTTCTCAAATGGTTATTTCCCTGTTATCATATCCTGATCTTCACATCTCCTTTGCTTGGGTAGGAAGATCAAAGGTTACACTACATCAGATGCCGTTTGTTGTGTTTCTTCTCTCGACCGTGCGAGTTTATCCTTACAAGCAAGGACATTTTTTTTGAAGCCAATATCTGGATATATTTAAGTAAGGAAAACAGTAGCACAAGGGCCATCCAGAACATGGACAGCTGTCTCAATTTTACAGAAAGGACCCTGCCAAATAACAAAATTACACCTATGACCTTGATCCTTTCTGCCCGGAGCTCGATCGGCCGCCGCCTGCTTGGATCGCGTCGTCGCGCCGAAGGCAACGACGGAGCACCAACATGCCGCAGCTGGGTCGCCAGACGAAAACTTTAGAGGACAGCGCCTCGTTGATGTCGCCGCAACAGCCAACCGACGCGGACGCCGGAATCTGGAGGAGGATAAGCACGCATCGGCGGGGGACTCACCCCGAATTCGTCTGGTGGTGAGGGCAGCGTCGCCGGCGAACCGCAACACAGCCTGCAAGAACAGAGCACAAGAGACAGCAAAAGACACCGGCCCTCCTGTACAACACCTCCCAATCTCCACACCAGCGTCGGAGGAAACGCCAGATCGACGAGGAAGGAGATGGAAGACAAAATCCCCTGGCATGGCCGCCGTCCTCGCCTCACCGGCCACACCAAGGAACCCTAGCACCATGGATCCACCAGATCCACGAGCAGACAACACCGACAGCCCTCCGACGCCACCCAAAGGAGCACCGTCGCGATGGGGAGTGAGCTGCAGCACCTTTATTTGCTCCGGCGATGGCTCCACCACCACACCGCCGCCGGCCGAACCAACTACCCTACTATTTACACGCCAGGGACGCAGAACCGCGGTCCCCCCACTCTCCCGCCGGCGCGACGGCCGACGGAGAGTAGGAGGATCAGCGATCTGGCCGGCGGTAAGGTGAGGGAAACGAAGCTCCTCCCTTTTCTCTTCTCTCTACTGTAGCGGAGGTGAGGGGAGGGGAAAGGGAAAGCTCACTTTACAAGCAAGGACATGGAACAAGAAGAAGCTGAAACAAAGGCCGCCGGCGGCCACGTAGGCCAAGACGTCGTTAGACACACCGATTTCCTTGACATAGACCGACCATAAAGTGAGGGCTGCCACACGGCCGTAATTGCCACGCCGGCCATAATGCTCCCTGTAAATTCGCGAAATGGGTACACGACTTGTATTACTTGGGAATTAAATTAGTAAACGCCAGGGAAATTATACTAGTGCTACACAAGTCTTGAAAATGTCAAGGAGATGGGGGCTGCACAAGTTTACAAAATGTCTCCCCGCAAAAAAAAGTGTTTTTTGTAGCCACAATTAAAGTAGTGCTACACAAGTATAGAATTGTCAACAAGGACGCCACCTGCAGCGGATGCTGGCAGCCCAGCAGTGCGCGGGCCGACGGACATGTACGGTGAGGGTCGCACTGCTCAGTTCGTGGTAATGGCATAGAAATACTGGGCAAGCTACCGTGTAAATTCAGCTGTCTCAAATGAGGAGGACGATAGCAAGATTACAGCCTGGCATGGCCCAACAAATTTATGTGAGATTGGAGTCCAGGTCCAGGCCTTTTATAATACTCCCCCCATCCAAAAATGAGTATCTCAAATTTGTCCAAAAATAGATATATCTATACATGAAACATGTCTAGATACATCTATTTTTAAGCAAATTTGAGACACTTATTTTTGAACGGTAAGAGTATATGTGAGAGGTGATGGCGATTTAAATTATTCAAACAATCAACGTGTTGTAAATAAAACGTACTTTTACCCTCCGGCGCACCTCCCGCATGGCATTCAGACGTCGTAAGAGCACCCGTCGTTACCGAAGGAGCACCAGTCAGGCTGTACGCCGTGAATCCCCCGGCTCCATCGCCGGGATTTGTTTTTCGAGATGTCATCGCCGGACGAAGACAATGGATTCACGTTGTGCGGGCCGCACAGAAAGGTCGGTTTGATGGGCTAAGCTGGCCCAGCACAGCCGACGTGGCCCGATCAGGCATGAACGAATGTGCCGCATGAGGAAGCAGGATACACAAATGAAAAAAATGTGAGTTTGGGCTGTAGGTACCATTTTAAAAAATCAAAAACGGTAATTCTCAGTCGCATTGACCTATATAATATGGCTGGTGTGTGCCTATTAGAAACCTTGCATATTACTTTTCGTATATAATAGATGTACTAGCAAACTACCCATGCGTTGCAACGGGAAGATAAAAACATGGATACGTGGAATGAAGTGTAGGCATTCTGTTTTATAGATGTTGGTCATACTTTTTTGGTGTCTACATCTCTTTTTCTTCCTTTTAAAACCATATTATACATTTCATTATTCGCCTATTTCTTCCCATCACTCTCTCTTTGTCTCTTTGCTACCGTCCCGAAATTTTGTTACCTATATAGGATGTTAGTCTAATGGTGCACAGCTCTGTTGCTCTGATTGAGATATTGCTAATAATTACACTTGTGAGATGGGAGTCTAGGTCCAGGCCTTTTATAATACTCCCTCCATCCAAAAATGAGTATCTCAAATTAGAGCTTACATGGAATATTTATGTGCGGACTCCGAGTATCTGAATGGCTCTGATATGCTACTGAACTTCCCCATATCTATTCAGTATAGGTATTCTTGGTTGCACAATGTTTTTTTTCCCGAAGTTGTCAAAATCTTTTTTGAGAATAATGAAAATGATAAACCGTTGAGAAGAATAGAAAATTCCACATCATTTTCGTTTCAAACATTTTTTTGTAAATCTTGGTTTAGCAGCAGTTTCAAATATTCCCCCAGAAAATTGTACCACTCCGAGACCAGCAACTGAACTTGAAGCATCGTAAGTGATTATAAAAAATAGCACGAGTCATCCATCCAGTAGTTAGAAGTGACTTCACTAATCATTCCGTTTCGGAAAAAATAAATTCACAGATCAATCATCTACTCCCTCCGTTCCAAATTAATTGACATGTATTTGTCTAGTAACGAATGTATCTAGACACTATATAAGTATCGGTACATCCATATTTAGACAAAGCCAAGTCAATTAATTTGGAACGGAGGGAGTAACAGGGATAATCTAAGCTGAAGTTTGACAAGCAAACTGCACGCAATAGGATGAACTGAACCCGACGCGTCAGTGACATCAGATGGAGGTGGCGCAGCACGCATGCTCGGAGGCCGGAGCCGCATCCACAGCTTGAACCAGCGCAGGTCAGCCGCGGAGACCGACGGAATAGGATACGTCGCCCCAGGTCGCGTCTCCGCGGAAGCACGCCGGCGAGCAATCAAATTTCTTCACGCATGCTAAAGAACTTCAACTGCGGAAGAGCTGAACTGCAGTTTTTTTTAACTGAACCACAGCAGAAGAAGCATCATCCTCGCTTGCGCTCCACGGTGGCCGGAGAGGAGAGAGGTTGTGGCGGTGGGCAGGGAGAGGAGGTCAGGAGGCGCGCAGGGTCCGAGAGCGGCACGCCCGAAGTCCAGAGGGGCGGCGCGGTGGGATCCGTGTGGTCGGACGCGATGCAGCAGATCTCGAACCAGACACCTCTGCTGGATCGAAAGTGCGACGGGCGTCGGCTCTCCCGTGAAGCTCGACCAGGTAGTCTTCTCTGGAGGCGTCCGGGGATGTTCGACGAGCTCGGGAGACGGTGCTGGGTCAGGGAGGCGACGCTGCAGGGATGCACGAGAGCGTGTTTTTTTGGGGGTCCGCTTCCCACACGCCCTGCTTCGCTTGTGTGGAGGGCGGGGATGGTGGCATGTGCGTCGCCGTCTGCGTGGAGGAACGGCCGGCTCCGGTGTCTGCGCACAAGATTGGGAGCGGCTCGCGCGACCCTGCGGAGAACCTGGGCGAAGGAGTCTGCCTCATAAGGGACGGACTGGGCGCGTAGGTGGTAGAGGGCGGCAGGCCGTGCCTCGCCGGAGTAGGAGAAGGACGGGGGCGGCGGCGACGCCCAGCGCGGGGGCACGAGCAAGCTCTGTTTTGGATTGCCGCTGCTGAGAAGAGAGGAGGGGATCGGGTGGAGGTGGGTGGATAAGGGTGGGACTGCGGGTTAATTTACAGATTTCTCAGGGCCTCTCTGCAAAATTGCCGCGACGTACGTACGACGTACGTCCACTAAGGATATTATCTCTACTATATAATACGAGTAACCGTGGTGGTCGTCCGTCTTGCTTCGTACGTCGCGCAACTTTTGCAATTTAGGCCCTGAGGTACTGGAAAAACAACCCGCAATCCAACAAATAGACACTTTTGCAATTTGCCCCCAAACCTATCCACACGATCCTCTCCTATTCTTCTCTCAACCCGTTCTTGCTCGGTGGAGGCGAGGTCGGGGAGGAGGGCGTGATCCCGGCGGCGGCTGGAGGGGAGCGGGCGGCGTCGTGGCGCGTGGAGGCGTGAATCGGGGCCTGGGGGAGCGGACGGCGTGGTGGCGCGTGGAGTCGTGAATCGGTGGTGGGCGTGGCCATGCGGACAAGGTTTTTTTTTTTTTTTGATAAAGGGATTTTATTACTTAAAAGGTTTAAGCATTACACCCAGCCTCTGCATAACTAAGATGCACACAGCCAAAGTTCTCCAGGTCTCAATACAGAAAGATAAAAAGGCGAATTACATATCATGATGAGAAATTGTAAAGACGCCTAAGATGGTGGTAGGTCTATCCGGAGATTATGTTGCCATCCATGCTGGGAGAATAACTCCCTCGCAGCGGCCTCCAAACGTAACGCCACCTCCAAAAACAATCCCCGGTGCTCCACACATTGCAAGGCCGCCCATGCTCGTAACGTTGCTGTGCACCGATAGATAACCTGCATAAAAGAAGCATTTTTATCGTTAAAAACCTTGTCATTTCTACATAGCCAGAGCGACCAAATAACGGCAAGCGCTCCCACCCTGCTAAAGAGTTTAAACCTAGGATCCACCCCGTTTAGCCAATTCCCAAAAATGTTGGCAACGCTACACGGGGGATGTAAGGTAGAACCTATCTGGATGGCTGACCATATAGACCTAGCAAACACACACTGGAAGAATAAATGTGTAATGGTCTCGTCGTGCTGACAAAAGACGCACTTTTTACTTCCGTGCCAATTGCGTTTGGCAAGGTTATCTTTTGTAAGAATTACTCCTCGACGAAGGTACCACGCAAACACTTTCGTTTTTAGCGGTATCTTCATCTTCCAAATTTTGTTATTACCTTTAATATCGACTGGTACTTCAGGTAGGATTAAAGCTCTATACATAGAATCTACCGAGAATTTGCCATTCTTGGTGAGATTCCAGCGAAATGTATCCGGGCCTTCCGTTAGTTGGATAGGTTCCAACCGAGAAGCAGAGTATTTCAGAAACGAATTTCCGATCCATCCCTAATTGAAAAGGAACCTTGTGGGAAGAAGAACTTCTTCGTAGCCATAAGGCCTGCCCAGAAGTGTGAATCGCCAGGTTTCCAAAGAACCTGAGATACAGCTTTTGAACTCACATACTTCCTCCTAAGCAAGGTTTGCCAAACTCCATCTTCAGAAAGAAGTTTGAATAGCCACTTGCCAAGCAAGGCTCTGTTCTTGACCTCAAGGTCATGAACTCCGAGCCCTCCTTGTTCTTTTGGGCAGCAAACCACACTCCATTTAGTCAGTCGATATTTCTTCTTCTCACTATCCCCTTGCCAAAAGAATCTAGACCGGAAATAATCCAGCCGTTTCAAGACTCCTTTGGGCAATTGGAAGAATGAAATCATATACAGTACCATATTCGTTAGTACTGAATTTATGAGAACCAATCTTCCACCGAGAGATAGGAGTTTGCCTTTCCAGCTATTAAGCCGTATTTGCAATCTTTCCTCCACCTTTTTCCATTCAGCATTTGTGAGTCTCCGATAGTGTATCGGAATTCCCAAGTAGTTGATAGGAAATTGACCTTGTGTACAACCAAAAAGATCAGCGTACAAGGCGGCGTTTTCTTGAGCCTCGCCAAAACAAAACAATTCACTTTTATGGAAGTTTATCTTAAGACCCGAAAGTTGCTCAAAAGCTGATAAAATCAACTTTAGATTACGAGCTTTTTCAATGTCATGTTCCATGAAGAGAATTGTATCGTCGCATATTGAAGAATCAATAAACCCCCATCAACTAGATGGGGGATAACTCCTTCAATTTGGCCGTCAGACTTAGCGCGTTCGATCAAGATAGCCAACATATCAGCCACTATATTAAATAGTATTGGCGATGACGGGTCACCTTGTCTTAGGCCTTTTTTCGTCCGAAAGTATTTGCCCGTGTCATCATTGACTTTAATGGCTACACTTCCTCCCGAAACAAAGCTATCTATTAACACTCTCCACTCAGAAGAAAAACCTTTCATTCTAAGAGTCTGTTGAAGGAAAGCCCAATTGACTTTATCATAAGCCTTCTCAAAATCAATTTTAAAAATTACCCCATTCAAATTTTTCCTATGTAGTTCGTGAACTGTTTCATGTAGGATCGCCACCCCATCGAGTATGTTTCGACCTTGCATAAACGCCGTCTGTGACGGACGAACCACATGATCTGCCACACTGTTCAGTCGAATCGTAGCAACTTTGGTGAATATTTTAAAGCTAACGTTAAGAAGGCATATAGGTCTGTATTGTTGGATCATTTCTGCCTCATTAACCTTAGGTAATAAAATGATCTCACCAAAATTAAGACGAAACAATTCTAATTGTCCAACATGTAGACAAGCGAACAGTTCAAGTAGATCAGCCTTGATAACATCCCAGAAATTCTGGTAGAACTCAGCCGGGAAACCATCAGGGCCAGGTGATGTATTATGTTTCATTTGGAAAACAGCCTTTCTCACTTCGTCCTCAGAATAGGGATCAGTAAGTAGGTTGTTCTCCTCATTCGAAACCTGGGGTATATCATCTATTCTGGACTCATCCAGAGAGAAGTTTCCTTCCTCTGGAGCTCCAAACAGACTTTTATAGTAATTTGTAATGTAAGACTTGAGTTGTTCATGGCCCTCAATCGTTCCCTCGTCCTGAATAAGAGAATGAATACGCTTTTTCCTATGTCTGCCATTGGCAATACTATGGAAATAGCGGGTATTCGAGTCTCCTTCAAGGATGAATTGAGCTTTGGATCGTTGATACCATTTTAACTCCTCCTCGCGCAGTAGTTTCGCTATCTGTGCGTTAGATTGGCTCTTAAGCTCAATCTCTTGCGTAGACAACAAGCGAACTTCTGCGAGTGCCTCTAGAGCATCAATTGTGGAGGATAGCCTTAACTTTTCTTTTTTAAGTAAACCAGTAGTATGACGTGCCCAACCAGTTAGGTATGTGCGTAAAGCACGAATCTTGTTATTCCACCTCTGGATTGCCGTATCACCAGCTACCGGTCTTTCCCAAATTCTTTTGACCATCTCATGGAAACCCTCACGATGCAACCATCCAAGTTCAAACTTGAAACGCGGGTTGCACGTTGGTCTAGGCGTACCAGTGGTCAAAAGAATGGGAGCATGGTCTGACAAACCCTCAATACGTTCTAGAGCCCGTACAGACACCAAAGGGAACCTAGATTCCCAATCTGTATCCATAAGTACACGGTCCAGTTTTTCGTAAGTGGGTTCAGGGAGAGAGTTAGCCCATGTAAACTGCCTCCCCACCATTGTAATCTCTCTTAAGTTCAAGCTGTCAATGACTGCATTGAACAAAAGAGGCCAACGATTGTCAAACCGCCCTCTACTCTTTTCGAATGGGTAACGAAGCAAGTTGAAGTCCCCACCAATGATAAATGGGTGTGGGTTATCTTTTGCCAGGTTAACCATCTCACGGAGGAAATCCGATTTAGCCTCCTCCTGGGCCGGTCCATACACGGCAACCAGACTCCAAATGAAGTTGTCGGATTTATTCCGGATGTGCATTTTAATATGAAAATTGCCATCCGAAACATCCAACACTTCCATGGTATCAGTCCGTACGCCAAGTAAGATTCCCCCGGAGCGGCCATGGGGAGGGCGAGAGTACCATTCAAAGTCTATACCGCCCGAAAGTCGGTTCAATAGAGCTTGTGAGAACTCACGCCTTCCCGTCTCAGAAATAGCTAAGAAATCCAAATTGTGGTCCCGAATACAAGAAGCAAAGTTCAAATGTTTAGCCAAGTCACCAAGACCTCTGCTATTTGCGAACATGCCATTCATTGGGAAACTGTGGGAGATTTGGATGACTTTGCCCGTTTCCGGGACGACTTGTTCGTGGTGGATTTTGATTTTCGACTGGTTGCTTTTAGCCCATACAATTAGATGAGAGAGAAGCTGACCATCTGATGTGGCATGCGCTTCCTCATCATCCATATAGGTGGCTGTCAACCTAGTCGAAACTTTAGGAATAACCGTGAGACGGTCAAATTCCATATGTCTCAAGACTTTGGTTGATACATCAACATGAAATTTACTACTACCAAGGTTAACACCTATACTAGAAAGCTTTGACTGAATGGAATTAGGAGAAAACGAAAGAAAAGATTTTGAGTTCATTTCCGTACCGAGGTAGTCCAGATTGCGCACAGCCTTACGACACATGGCCCTCTGTAAAGAGTCCTCATCCGTAACAGACGCCCCGTCCAACGCCCCTCCAAACCGCTCACTGCGTCTGGGCGGCGTGAATGCCGACGCAGTGGGAGGTGGAGTGGAGGGCGTGACAGAGCCACTCGCCGTGTACGGAGCCACCGGGACAGCGTTAGCATGAGCCGGCAGTGGCGAAGTAGCAGCCGGCCCAGCCAACGCCTCAGCATCACAGGTGGCAGCATTGGCTGAGTGAGTCATTGTCGAAGTCGAGACGTCACCCATCCCTGCCACACCTGTAGCAGGTCCACCCAGGGGAGACTGTGGTGTAGAAGACGTCTCCCCGGGGACCCGCACTGCATCCTCCGTCGCTCCTGGAGCAGCGAACGCCTCCGGACCTTGCACCAGGTCGGTCCGGTGCGAGCACTGCATCAGCTCAACCGGCGAGGCAGCCTGCAGCCACAGCCCATCTCGGCCACGGCCCATCTCTGGCTGTTGGGCCCTCAGCTCCAGCGCGGGCAGGCCAGGCAGCCCTTTGTGGACCGTCGACACACCTCCGAGGCCGCTACCAGCCGCAGGTGTGCGGCACATAGGCGGCGTGTCCAGCAAGGCCGGCTGGGACAGCGGCTCCTCTGCTGGGCTGGTCACCGTCGCCTGTGTGCTACGGATAGTCTCATGTCGCCCAACTAGCCCAGCAGAACACGAACTCTCCAGGATCAGTGAATCACTTGGTGCTGTAGCCTGAGCATCCTCAACACGCACTAGACTTGGATAGTCCCGACGAATCGTTGCTAAAATCTCGACCCCCCGAGGTGATTTCGGGTTCGGATTATACGGAGTTATAGCAAAATCCATCTTCTGCGTGGTGGGTTGCATAGAGGCCACTGCTTTTCCCAGATTCGCACCACTCGAGGATTGACTCAAATCGACGTCCATGCTGGAACTCTGTGACACATTCCGGCCATGCGTATCCGCGAGGTCCACCAAACCCTCCTCGACGCCCCCACGTCCATCATCCGCGTCATCACCCTTCCGACGCCAGAAATAGGGGACGAAATCGGCGTCTGGAACAAAATCCTTCGGCTCACGGCGGAAAACGAAAGCATACTCCTTCAGCTTAACCACACATGCCATGCCCGCATACAATCCTAGGTCATCTTGTTGCTTGTCCAGGGGTGTGGAGGAAGGCATCGCCACGAGTAAACGCACAATACCTCTGCTCCTCAGCGTGACCAGATCAACATCCAAAGTCGTCCCAATCAAGGACCCAACAGCCCAGATACCAAGGAAATGCCTCACAGGATACGGAACACCCTGTACATGAACCCACACCTGCTCAAGCTGTCTAATAGGGTGAATGACATACTTATTCCAGACTGAAATAGTGGCTGTGGCCGAAAAGCCCGGGACACCCATTTGCATCCCCTCCATCCTCTGAAGATCCCCAACAGAAGGGAACCCAATAAGAAAGGCATCAGTACCATGTGAGACAGCCTCCCAAGTCCATGATGAGCTAGAAGGACACATCCTGGCTACCAAGTCCTGAACAGCTGACGCGGGCACCGGAACCCCAACAATCTTCACCAGAGCTGTGGGTGAACACGCCGGAACCAAGTGAGGCTTGTACACACTATCCGGGAGCTGCGTGAAAATCGTATCCTCGCTGCCATACCCTGCCGTGAAAGCCGTGGGCTTGGGGAGCCGGAGAGTTGGGCACCTCATAGTTGGATGAGCCCCATTATTACACACAAGGCAGTAGTGTTTCACCGGGCATCCCTTAGCCGAGTGAGTATCAACCGCACACTTCCAGCACCTCTTCGGCTTCGTTGCCTTACCACTGCCCCCAGAGTCAAACAACGGTGTAGAGATCTCCGGAGCAGCCGGTCCGACGACGCTACCCGGCAGCGATGTGGGCAACTGCTGGCTCTATAACAAACCGGCGGGAGGCGGCGCGAAGAACTGAGGCTGCGGGACCGGCGCTGGCTGTTGCTGCACAAGAGGAGGCGGCTGCACCGTCTGTTGCTGAACAAAGGGCGGCACCAGCTGCTGCACCAAAGGCTGCTGAAGCTAGGGTTGGGGATGTTGCTGCGTCACGATTTTCTTCTTCTTCCTCTTGGGTCTCGGCCCCTGTCCCGCCGGCCCAGCATGCGGGGGTTGCTGTTGCTGCTGTACCCGCGGGCGTTGCTGCTGAATCTGCGGGAGATGCTGCTGTTGCATCTGAGGGTAGCCGAAGGGGGACATCGGCATGAAGGGCCCCCCCTGAAACTGCATCTGCTGCTGCGGCATTGGAACGTACGCCGGAGGTCCCGGCTGCCTCGACGGATTCTGCAACGGTTGGTACTGCATCGGTCCGGACGGCGGCCTAAATTGAGCAGCAGGACCAGTGGGCGCGGTCTGGGGAGCTCCGGTGAACTGCCCACCCGCCCCAGCCCCCATGAGTTGCTGCGGGAGAGGAGCTGGGGCAGCCGGCCGTGCGCAAGGGCGCGGCCCCCCGCCAAGCTGCGGGCGAGGCTGAGCCGCCATGGCCACAACGGAGGCGAAAGATCTCGTCCACCGCAGAGGCGGCGAAGCTTGCGGAGACGGCGTCGGGCGGCCCGATGTGGTGATGGGCGGCGAAGAACGAGGCGAGGCGATGGAGTCCGTGTCGAGGCGGCGTTGCGATGAAACGATCGAGCCACACCGGATCGAAGAAGAACTAGGGTTGCTCCTTGGTGTGCGGTAGAGATACGCCCACGGATTTGGGCGGCTGCGATCGATCGCATGCGGGCCCACCTGCAGGGGATTTGAAAATGCCCCCGCTTGCCGCTCCGGGTTCGTAGGATCGGCGGCCGGCATCGCATTCGTAGCAGCCACCGCCGACGTCGGCGTTCTCGTCGGCGACGCGTCGTCCCGAACGTCCCTTGCCTTGTCGATGAAGTTCCCCAATACCGGCGGCGGCGTGACCCGCGTGGAGGTAGAGGGCCACGCCACGGCCCCATTCTTGGCGGCGCCCGAGTTAGACGAAGACCCGACGGCGAGGAGTTCGCTCCCCGACTCGTCGGCGGCGATGTGCCCTGTAGCGTCCCTGGATCCGTCCTGCACACACTAACATGGTTAGAAACCTCACCTTCAGCCGATGAAGACCCTCGCTCCCACGTGCGGCTCGACGGTGACGGGAAACCCGCGATCGCCCAGAACTCGTCGACGAGCTCTACGTCTGATTTTGCAGGGCGCGGGACCGGCGAAGAGCTCCTGCGCGGCGGCCCTTCCTCGTCAAGCGAGTCCAACGCGACCCGCACAGAAACGTGGTCGACATATTCGAGGCTCGCCGTCTCTGCATCCGACCCAGCGTCCAGCTCCGCCGCGACAGACTCGGCCACCAAACCATGCAGGCAGGCGAACCTCGAGCCCGCAGATCGGCAACCCCATGCCGCCGGCGCCAAGGTTTTCCGTCGTCGTTGGCGTGCCGTCGCCTCCGGATCGCCTCCGTACATTACGGAGCGAACCGTTCCCCCGGGACACCATGCGGACAAGGTAGGTCGTGCTGGTGTAGGGCGACGGCGGCTGGTGGCCTGGTGCGGAGAGGAGGCCTGGGGGCCTGGCGCCGTGCCGTGGTGGTTCAGGCCGGAGGCGGGGTAGAGGTGCCGGAGGCCGGAATTAGTCGCTCCTGGGCCACAGGCTGGTTGTGCACGCGCTGGCCATCAGGCTGTCCTGGGGCGTGCTCATCATCAACTGAATCTGAACCATATTCACAGGTAGGTGACATGCGAATGAGTCTGAACCTTACCACTGAATCTGTAATGAAGCAGATTGAAGACAAGAAATCGCTTATCTTCACAACCCAGACAAGAAGAAGATGAAGGCTGCTTATATTCATACCAAGAAGGTCAACTTCACAGCTGGCTGCCTCCTTCAGATTCATCAGAGCATCTCCAACCATGGTGGCCGAACCCTCCCTAAACGTCCGGGCGGACAGCCCGGACGCGGTTTGGGCTGAAATCTGCCACCCAACAGCGGCCCCCAAAGCCTCCACAAACGTCCGGGCGGTCCGGCTCCCCCCAAAGCCAGCCCATATGTGGGGAGGGTTTGGGGCCGCCCGGACGCGTCCGCCACGTCGGACGGCTCCACCAAATTTGAACCCAAATTTCGGCGCCGGCCACTTTCACTTATCCCCTTCTCGACCTCCAATTCCCGCCGGTAATTTTCATTCCTCTCGCCGCGTCCACCTGCAAGTCCGGATGGAGGCGGAAGGAGCCATCGACTCGGTGGAGCATGGCGCATCCTCCCAGTCCGTCGAGCAAGCGGCGGACTCGGCGCTGAAGCCGGAGACCGTTGCGCGGCGGGCGCGGCGCCGCAAGCAGCGCCTACGCGAGCTCGCGGGCAAGGAGAAGAAGGAGCAAGCGGCGCTGGCGGCGCTGGAGGAGGCGGATAGGATTGCCAACGCGGAGACGCGGGTCTCGGTACCCATCTTCTTCATCAATGGAGATAGAATTGTCTATAATAAGTAATCTTTGGCACTTCGTTCGATGACGATATCTCCTTCCCGGCGTCAAAGGTAGCATTGAAAGATTAAATTTGTCAAGGTTTGGTCCTTCAAATCATGCTTCACCAGATCGATTCTACATTTTTTCTATTGGTTGTTGCGAGGAGGTTTGTCCTTGCTGTGTCTGTCTCGGCTGCTATGTTCTCAACAATGGTGGTTCGTACCCTCGACTACTATCGACGTCAAACAGGTTTTCCGGTTATTTTTTCATGGAATACTGGTGTTGGTACTCATGCCGATGGTGGTTGATTACTTCAACGACTGTGTGCGCACACGTAGTATTGGCACTGCGGCTAAAAAAAAGGAGAACCCTCATTGGTATTTGCAAGATTGTGTCATGGAGGAGAAAGAGTTTGATGATTTCAAAGATTTACTCGTCTTTAAACTTTATTTTGTAATTGATGTAGTCATCTCATGTATCTCTATCATGGTAGGGTGGATTTGAAGTTAAATTGTTTGACTTAAATTTGTGCCCCTTTTCCTGATGTTATTGTATGCAAAGTTATCATAGTGGGAGAAAATGACATTGTCCTAAGAAGAATAAGCAAACACTTACCATGATATATGTATGGTTCAAATTAAGTTTCATAAAAAAATGCATGTTTGTAAAATATGACAACCATTTTCTTTTCAAATTTTTCTTAGTATCCCGTTGCAACGCACGGGTATTTAGCTAGTAAGGGGATAATTGTATGGATACTAGAGTCCGCCAGTTAAAGCATGAAGGCGGTGGCCGTATGTGGGCCCCACACGCCACATATGTGCGACTAAGTCATGTTAGAATTTCTCTTAGGTAAGGGGGTATGTGAGAAGCCAGTTTTCTTTATAGCCCAAATGTCATCTCTTCATCACAGCTCAATCTCCGAACAAATTAGCAACACAAGCAAAATCAATACTTTAGTTGGAGGAAAAACTGCATCCTTGGATATTTAATATTTATTTTGGCAACTATAATCACTGCATAGTGCATACACTTAATTTAAACTTTAAAAGAATTACAATATTATGCTTTTGATAGGAGGTGTAAATTTGGGGCTTGACCACAATTACATGGATAGCTTCAATGTGAACGGCATGACAAAGAGACAGGCTCCAATGTACACCATAGACTTGACCAGTTGACCTGCTACGGGTCTTCTTAGTTTAGTGTGTCCTTTAGCAGGCTGGCCGGCAGGTACCAAGATTAATAATCCTGAAATACAGATTGAAACAACCATAAGAGATTGAAAAGAGTGATTGACCCATCGTGTCAACTAGACAAGAGAGACAACGACCTATAATCATTGTTTCCCACTTGCTCGAGCATCTTCCGGATCTGGCCAGTAGGCACGTACGCCTTGTTTGAAAATGTCCAACTAATGAGCTGTCTGGAGGTAGCTCACTGATCGATGGATAAGAATGACTTCTCTTGGTGCACAACTCCAGCAATAATCACTGTGTCAAATTAATTGCAAATGTAAGATCTCATATTATGTTTGTGATTAATTTTGTCCAAGTGTAATCGTACTTTAAAAAATTATAGAGGTCGTGCGTCCGGCTTCTGCATTTCTAGGATAGCTTGCTAGTCTTTTATTTTCAAAAGGAAACGAAAAAATAGTAATCGATTGAAGTATGTAGCACTATTCTTATGACTAGCTTGATAGCTTGCCAGAATAGAGAGTGTCCCTTCTTTAGAGAAACCTGAAAGCAGATTGAGAAACAGTCAATAGAGAAAGAGTAATCGATTCGGATATTCATAACGGTGCATGGGTCTAGATGCACCCACTATGTATTTTATTTTTAATTTTTTTTCAGAATGTCAAAAAAATCCGAAAAAAAATCCGGATGCAAATTACAGCGTGATGTGTTAGCACAAAAATTGGTATGGTGAAAAAACTTTTTTTGCAACCTGTACAAAAAAGACAAATTTCGGACACGTACATATACTTTTCGGTATGTCCGAATTTGTCTTTTTTGCACAGGTTGCAAAAAAAAAAAATTCACCATGCCAATTTTTGTGCTGAGTGCAAATATGTTGGACTACATGCAAATATTTTTTTTCGAATTTTTTGACATTCGGAAAAAACTTTTCTGGCCCGCTAGCCAAATCGCCGTGTCCCGATCGATTGAAGTATCGCAGCACTATTCTTATGACTAGCTTGATAGCTTCAGTGTCATGATAGGCATGTTATTTCTAAATTTCCTCATTTTCCCTTAACATAACTCACCGGGAACAAGAAATGGAGTATGTTATTCTTTATTAAGTTGATCTCTTTGTGGGAAGTAAAGTATCTTTTTTTCTAGAATGGTCTCTAAACTACACATTTCGAACATAGCTGAAAAGAAATTAAAAACAAATGCAGCCGCTCAACTTGGTAAGAAACCCTTAATTGTATCAACGTAACTGAGACAGTAAAAAATCTTCTTCACACGCACATTTAAACTTTCTTATAACTTCACATGTTTTTCATTGTTGACTATGGTGCTTAACTTACAAGGACCAATAAAGTATGTCATTATGCACGCTTTAAGCGTAAATACCCTTACTGGGTGACCGTGTCCATGTTCGATCGTGCGACATGATCTCACATGGTGGCACCAGCTGCACCGCCTCCTCGTTTTTGTCTCTCTCTCTCTTGTTAATTTTTTCGCCATCTCCATCCCCATCCCATCTCATCTCATCCACCGAGCCGATCAGCAACGCTGCTGCAACTACCAGAGACCTCCGGTGGAGAAGGCATCAGTGAGTCTTGAGCGAGGCGAAGCCGAGCCATAGACTTGTCAGTCGGGTGTGGGGGTGCGGAGCCGATGACATAGGGTTAGGGGTTTGGCTCACCGGCACATGGGAAGAAGGGTTGCGGAGGGGGGTTAGAGGGATGGTCGGGGGCGGCAAAGGACCGGCGGGAGGTAGGGCCATCTAGAACGATTCGAGGACCTTGATTTTCTTTTTGAAAGATTTCATCATATCAAAATAATGGTGTATGATTCAAAGTTGCAGAATTTTTTAGCATGTTCTACAAAACAACATTTAATTGGCGATGGATGCCATAATAAATACAGAAATATAAGGCAGATTTCTTGACAATTATCGAAATGATGCATGAACGAAAATTATTGTTAGATCTGGTCACTATATTCTGCGACCAAAACATATCAACCCATTGTAACATTGACGTTTACATGTCTCACAAAGTGATGTTGATTACTCTTACACTGTTTTAACAATAGGTACAGAGGAAGGAGCCATTATCCTCTTTAATAAATCATGTAGATCTGGAGCTGGATGAACTTATTTTGAAGTGTGGAGGTCTTCCCAAAGTGATAGTTGCTTTAGCTGCTTTATTGGCCACCCAGACAGTTACAACAATGGATAATGTGCGTTCTTTGAATCGAAGATTTATGCACCATCTAGAGACACATCCAGAGTATAATAGTCTGCGGGGCCTATTTAGTTGGATGCATGCCTACTTCCGTGATTGCCCGGATTCACTCAAACCATGTATTTTTTACCTATCAATATTTCCTCGAAACTGCAACATTCGGCGAAGGCGACTAGTAAGGAGGTGGATTGCAGAGGGTTACTCGAGAGACAGTGATGAAAAATCAGCAGAGGAGCAAGGCGAGGAGTTCTTCTCAAACCTCCTTGAGCTGAGCACAATCCAGAAGATACACCAATTAGGCACCACTGCATTTAATGAGACAAGGATGGTAGCTTGCCAGGTCAATGGCTTCATTCGCGAGTACATAGTCTCTCGGAGAATGGAAGAGAACCTTGTCTTTGAACTTGGACAAAATTGTGTCCTAACGACCCAGCGAACAGGACGACACCTTATCATATTGAGCGACTGGGACAGAGACAAAATTGTGTTCGAGAGCATTGACTTCTCACGGCTACGGTCAATGACAGTGTTTGGAGAGTGGGAACCATTCTTCATCTCTGACAGTATGAGGCTTATTAGGGTGCTTGATTTGGAGGATGCATCAGGTGTAAAGGATGAGGATGTCGAGAAGATAGTGAAGCGGCTGCGTCGCCTTAAGTTTCTCTCTTTACGAGGATGCAGTGAGATCCACCATCTGCCAACTTCAGTGGGTGATCTCAGGCAGCTCCAGAGTCTGGATATCAGACACACATCCATAGTCACTCTTCCAGTGAACATCAGCAAGCTAGAGAAGCTGCAGTATATTCGTGCCGGTCCCATGGTATCCATGCCGCAAGCCTCATCCAGCAGGTTTTCAAATTTTTGTGGATGTCGTAGGTTAGTTGGTGTTCAGGTGCCTAGAGAGATTGGTAAACTTACAGCGTTGCATACCCTTGGTGATGTCAACATAAGTGCTTCAGGGAGGGAGGCTATAAAAGGGCTCAAGAAGCTGACCCAATTGCGCAAGATCGGAGTATCTGGCATCAACAAGAATAATAGCAAGGAGTTCTTCGATGCAACTTCAGGTCATGTGCATTTGGTATCCTTGTTAGTGCGGCTCAACAAGAACAATCAAGATTGCTTGGAGAACATCTCCCTTCCTTGGAAGAATTTGCAGAGTCTAAAGCTGTATGGTCTTCAAGACAAGCTGCCACTATCAATAAGCGATCTTAGCAAGCTCAGGAAGTTGGATCTGGAGATGGCCACTTTACAGCAGATTGACATTAAGCTCCTCTCCAAGCTACCACAACTATGCATTCTGCGCCTCCGTGTCAAGCAGCTTCGGAATGGCAATCTCCATTTTTATGACGAGATGTGTGGCGAGCAGTTGCCCACATATGAAAAGGTGAAGATCCTCGAGATTGCTTGCAGCTCCAGAAATCTACACGTAACATTTGGATCAAAGTCAATGAAGAATCTTGAGCTGCTCAAGATTGACTGCTCCAGCGCGTCATATAATCTTATTGGTCTGAATAATCTATCTAAACTCAAGGAAGTCTTGTTGAAGGGTGCCGATGATAAAATCAAGACAGCCTTTGAGGAGCTGCTTGCCGACCATCCAGGGACACCACCTACCGTGAAGCTGGAGTAACTACCACGTTCGTCCTGAAGCCAAGGATCAACATTTTCTCTATTCATTTCCCCCTGTTTTCACCTTAAACTAGCTGGATCCGCAATTTCTATCCCTACTTCGTTTGTTTACTTTTTCTATACATTGATCGAAATACATTAGAACATAATACACTCTTCTACGGGCATTTGGATTTCTGATTACCTTAATTGTGAGCTGAGGTTGATGTGACGGCAACGCCCCCCTGTTGCCTTGTAGTACTAGCATAAAGTGTTTCAGCAAAGCTTGTAGATATGCCTAGTCTAGGTTTACTACAAATTAAGTGGGGACTAGTCGAAGTGTGTTCTTACATCAAACGTTCATTCGATTGCTCTCAGCAACTATCATCAGGGAGGAAAAAGGAAGTCTAGGAGGTACCTGTGCACTGGTCGCCGCTTGGCCGAAAGCAGGTGCGGGGAAGAGCTGCCAGCTCCCATCGGTAGCAGGTCCGATAGCCGACGCCCGTGCAGGCTCGCCGACTGCACCGCGACCGACGAATCACCACCGCCGCCGATAACCCGTTGCCGGCGGGACGGCCTAGGACCGGAAGAGGGAAGACGCATCGCAGTCGCGGCCACGTATTTGCGGGCCGCAGGGGGGAGAAGGCCGGGTCGGTTTTAATGAGCTTTTTAACCTCTGGTTGGTTATGTATAGTTTGTACGTCCTGTTATGTGTATTTTATACTCCCATTTTTGTGTATCTTTTTACTTCCTGTTTTGTATACTTTTCTACTTCTTTTTTCGTGTAGTTATACTACCTGGTTCTGTATACTTTTATACTTCTTGTTCTGTGTAGTTTGTACTGTATGTTCTGTATAGTTTGTACAATACTCCATCTGTTCCTTGATGTAAAGTGTATATTTTTTTGAGAAAAAATCCAAAATATAAGGTTTAATATGATTTATGGACAAGTTTGCCCATCCACAAAATCCCAATCTGTAATGGAGGGGATTATTTTGAATTTGTGGCTATGAGGGACTCATATTTTCTGATTTTTACAGGAAGTAATTGAGTCAACATATGTCAAATACATATATCTTAATATCCGTGCAGAAAACTATATATCTTATATTTAGCAATGGAGGGAGTAGTATTCAGTACTCCCAGTTTCTTCTAGCAAATACTCACAGTTTCTGATTTCTGATAATGTGTACATTATTTTCTATGTAGTTGTACTACCACTGTCTGTATACTTTTGTACTTGTTTAGTTTTTATTCTTTATTCTTTGTAGTTTGTACACCTTCCGATATTTATTATGTACCCCCAGTTCTACTAATGTGTACACTGTGCATTTTATGCTGCTAATGTGTACAGTGTGCATTTTGTACCGGGGGACTTCATACCTGTCTGTCACACACCAGTCATATATGCATGTGATGCATGTAAAATGCATACATGAACTTTGTACTATATTATTTGTTATTCCATCACATTTGCATCATATATGGGTTATATTCATGTTTTATATTGATTTATGGGAATAATTCACAGTTTTCCTATTTTTCTGAAATTAACCCTACACAGTCAGAAACCTATTTTTTCTATATTTTTACGTTTCAGGGACCCAAACAACGTCTAAATGACCTAATATTTTACGGGATCAGTTTTTGGAAGGAAGAAAGAGTACGAGCCAAAGAAGCGCAAAATTGGAAGGCCGAGGGCAAAACGGGTAGGGCCCACGCGGCCAGATTCCCTGGCCGCGTGGGGTATGCCCGTTTCCTCTTGTTGCTCTGATGTCGTCCGTTTTCTTGTCCGTGCCATCGCCTTGACCTAAAACCGACAATAAAATAGTCCCCCGACGATTAACTTCGGTTGTTGAACTTAAGGCTATATCTAGCATGTTCTTATTTTAACTTCATGGCACTGAACTTAAGGCTATAACTGATTTATCTTAATACTTGGGTGATTAGATTTAATTCACATCCTAGTTGAGTATGAGAGAGAGATGAATAACCAAAACATCTCTATGTTAGGACGTGATGCCCATATAATTATATTCTTGACATAAACATTGTTGCAATCAAATATGTGAATTCTAGTGTTCCATTATCCATCACTATTTTAAAGAGAGAGTGCGTTTGTGAAACCATGAACCCGGTCCAATTTTAATTATAAGAAACATCTTTCCAACACTTTATAAGCACTTTTCATTTTCAGCTATTAGAAAATCCAAAAATATAAAAACACTTTTATTACTTGCATAATCCATCCAAACCCAAAAACATCATCCTTTATTGTTTCCATCATCCTTGCATATTTATTTACCATCATTGCATATTTATTTCTTGTTTTGCATTTATTAATATCATCATACTTTACTCACACCTTGTGCTTAACAACCACTTAGTGAGGTTGAGGCACAAAGCAATTTACTTTGTTTTGTAGGTTACCAAGAGAAGAACAAGAAGATCAAAATAATTTACACATAGTTCTCCGAGAGTTCGATATTACCCTCGAGTCACCTTCGTGGGGAAAAAACTTCCTATACTACACACTCTGCCCTTAGAGTCTCAACCTATTCTTCACCGTCAAGTGTAGATCCATCAGCATGGAAGGACGCTAATAGCAGGCTATAACGTAATGAGAGTTGTTTCGTTAAATATATTGGTGTACACTGTGCCGCTAATGGCATATTATAGTCTGATATAGCACGTTACCAACGTATTTACCGATGCTATTTTACTATAGTGTGTTTTATTTTTCATTGGTTTGTTGTATGTTTCCTACTGTTTGTTTCCCTCTTTCAATGTGTATTTGTAATTGTTATCACAAATAGATTTTAATATCTTAGAATAATGTTCCTATAATTTTATAAGTCTATTAAGAATATTCATCGGTTGTTTAAAAAGGTTTATCATGTCTTTAAAAATGTTTACCGAGTATTTTAAAAAGGTTTTCACGTATTAAAAAACATGTATTTAACTAACCTTCATGGGTAAAAAAATTCAGATACGTGAATATATTTTTAACTTGTTAGCATTTATTTTGAACAACATGCACATTTTTTGGAACATCATAAACAATTATTTCAACCTCTATGAATATTTTCTCAAACAATATGTGAGCCTTCTTAAAGGTGAATGTATTTTATATGGGGAATTTTTTTATTTTGTGTTTTTTGGATAAATAAATGAGATTATTGCCAACGGCTAAATCGCCGATGTAGCCCGCTATGTAAGGGTTTTGGTACTTTTAGCCCGCTGGTTCACTTAGCGGCATGGTGTAGAAAATGCTATAGCGCCGTTGTAGCTTTGCTCTAGCCCGCTATTTAAAACTTTGATTATTGCTTGAACATATGAATGAGTTTTGAAAATAAAATGGTTCGGATTTTTTTAAAAAAATTGTAAATGGTTCGACTTTTGAAAAATGTTCATTTTAAAAAATGGATCAGATTCTGAAATGGTTTGGATTTAAAAAATGTTCATATTTGAAAATAGTTGTCTTTAAAACGGTTAAGATTTTTAAAAATGTGCGTTTTGAGAATGGTTCAGCCTTTTAAAAATGTTCATATTTTTGAAAAAAATCAGTTTTGAAAATTATTCGTATTTAAATAGGTTCAGATTATAAATATATTCAAATTTATCAGATGTTCAAGTCTGAAAATGTTCAGATTAAAAAAAAGCCTTCAAAGAAATTTATAGGTCCAGCAACAATGCACGGGCATATTTCCTAGCATTATATAGTAGACTAGTAGCTGTGCACGTGCAACACACGTCTTACAAATATAAATCTCATTTATTCAGTACCCGCAAAAAAGAACTCATTTCTTCAAAATTTAAAATAAAAATCAAAGAAAACTTATTATTAATTTTAAGAACCTTGAATCCTTGATATATTTCCTAGCATTATATAGTAGAAAAGAGATGTCCATCATCATTTTTATGCGACTTCCAACTTCAGTCTCTTGGGAGCATATTTCTACGGGAGGAAAGACGTTGGTGACAAAATAATTGAGATGAGCCTACCAGAGACGACCAATCCACTTCCTGCCGGTCAATTTTTTTGAGAACAAGGTGGTCGTACCACCGCTCGAATAGATAGAAAAGAATTGACCCATTTTATAAGAGAAACCGGGTCCAAAAACCATACAAACTGTACGAAAGAATGACACAAACGAAGCGACCCGTCGTCCACACGACCCAAGTCGACAAACGCCACAACACACAACACCCGCTCTGGGGCCGCCGCCCCGGCGTAACAACCAGATCGACCTTCGCATTGCCCGAAAGCGATCCAGTCATGGTCGACGAACCCTCTGCCCACGCAGTCTTCATCCAGGTTGCCACCAAAACCACCATGTACCGGGGCCGCCGCCCCGGAGAAGCAACCAGATCGACCTTCGCATTCCCCGAAAATGATCCAGTCAGGTCGACGAACCCTCAGCCCGCGCAGTCTCTATCCAGGTCGCCACCCAGACTCCCGCTAGACAACTGCTCTGCCTCATAGAACCGTCGCAGCGTGGGAGACCGAGGCCGCCGCCTCGACGTCCACCACCCTCCGGGGCCGCCGCCCCGACGTCCACCACCCACGACCACACGCCCATTTTGCACATCCGCCGCGAAACCGTCGCACCACGCAGGCCAAGAGCTCCAAAGCGGCGCCTCCAACAAGGTATGACGAGATCGCCACCGCCGCCCGCTCCCGAAGAGCTAGATTTTCACCCGGAGCTCTTGGAACCACACGCGTTAGTCGAGGTCGAAAAGCTCCACAACGACGCAATCAAGAAGGAGAACGACGCCCGAGGGCGCCGCCGCCGTCGGCACCGACCGAAATCGGTGCGAGCTTTCGCCCGGAGTTCAACCCGACCGCAAAGCTTCGGGAGCCGCAGGATAGCATCCTGGCCATGTCGTCAACCACCGAGCTCCATCGCATGCCGCTACCGCCGCGACACCTCACTACACGGCAACTGCCATGCCCGCTGCGCCTGAACCGCCGAAACAGCCACCTGTCCGGGCCGCCGCCCCGGCTTGCCTCGCTGCCTACCTCGTCCTGCCGCAAGCCATCGGTCCAGGGCCGCCGCCCTGGCTTCCTCTTCCCTGGAAGTGTGCGCCGTCGGGAGGAGACAGAGCCTCCTCCAACCAGCAGCCCCCGCAGCGCCCCAGGGACGGCCGCGCCATCCGCAGCGCCTCAGGGACGGCCGCGCCATCTGCAGCGCACAGGGAACGCCCGAGGCCCGTCCGGCCCAGATCGGGCCCGGACGGCCCGCGCCGCCAGCCGCCACCAGAAGCCGCGCGACGACCGCACCGCCGCCTGCTCCCGCGCAGCCGCACGCCACCAGCCCCGTCGGCCCGCACGTGCAGCCCGCCGCCTTGCCCTGCACGTGCAGCCGCGCCAGCAACCGCGCCATGAACGCCATGGACAGGAGCGAAGAAACCATGCCCCGCCGCCACCATCCCAGGGGTGCGCGCGGGTTTGCCGGCGGCCCCTCCGGCGGGGGCGAAGCGGGAGTGGGGTGGCCGGGAGCCCTCCGGCGGCGGCTAGGGTTATCCCCCGAGGCGCCCAGAGGAGGGCGACGCGGGGGGAAGGGAGAGGGGAACTTCTTGGATCCTCTGTGCCGGTCAATTTTAGGAAGAGAAAATTGACGAATTGATGGAAGCCTGCGATGCAAACCACCATTTTATTTTGCTCATTTTTTCCGTTTCAATCTATCCTTCGATTGGTACGTGTCCGGTGATTAATAATCACATGGCAAAGTGGTAGACCAACTACACAAATAGTGTTCTACTAGTATACATCTGCTAGCTCTCGTCCACAGCACAAAAGCATAGCAGTGCTCTCACTGCTCAACTCTATCTATCTTTCCTTCTGCCAATTCTTGGAGAGATGAGGCTAAGCAGAGTACATGGAAGTGGTGGTCGAGAGATGACCCTTTTCCTCGCTACGCTGCTATGGCACCTGGCTAGCGCCGGTGCTGCACAGAGCCAGCGGCCTCCTTCTGCCTACAAAACCCTGAACGGTAACCCCTCCAAACCTTTCCCTTCTAGAAGCTTCTCGACGCTTCGTCTCATGCCCTTGGTTTTAGGACAAAATTAAAGGGCGATGCGTGTGTGCTCTTTTTGTTGTTAAATTGCTGGAACCGAATGCACTTCTCAAGTTCTTTTCTAAGCCGAACTGCATATGCTCTTTTAGTGGTTGCGTTAAATTTGAGGTATTTTTGTGTGGAGAACTCCCTTCGTTCTTGAAAAAACGTACTTCTACCTTTAGTACTAAGTCCATTTTTTAAAAAATTGATTAAATTTATAGAAAAAATAGCAACATATATGACGTAACATTCGTATATTTTAAAACTTTTTCAAGATGAATCTAGTGATACTAATTTAATGTCATAAATGCGGGCACTTTTTTGTAAAAAATTAATAAGTTTGACTTTAGGTAGAAAGTATACTTGTTTGAGAACGGAGGGAGTAAGTAGAAGTGGTCAAATTGCTGCCAGTTTCCTTCGACAAAAAACATTGCAATAAATATCTGCTACAAATTTAAATTTAGAAAGATGCCACGACAGATGTTCTCAAATTACAAGACTTCCCGTAGGTGATAAATGTATTTATGTAAGTAAAAAACCGACGTGATAACAAAATGACTGTATTGGAAAGTCTTAATGGTCGACGACGATCTGTGAGCAAATTGCGCTGCCCTCACTCCCGTCCGCCAGTGGTTAGAACACATCTCCACTCACTCGACACCCCGGGCCTTAATCCGACGCAAAAATGGGCTCCTTAGGGCGCCGGAGCTAGAGCTCGTCCTGAGGGCGCCAATTTCAAGCTGCGCGTACAAGGGCTCGGTCCAAGAATTTAAATTTGGTCAAAGTTCAGTAAATACTTAGTCGAGTTTTGTTCATAGAGGCGAAATTCGTACACTTTTAGGGGAATACATAGAAAAAATTAAAAACAAGAAATTTAAGCTTAAAAACAGTAAATCTAGGCATTCCACATGCCCAGCTGGTTGTAGAACGTTGTGTAGTCACCGCCGTCGTCGTCGTCGTTGGGCGGCGCCTAGGCATGGGAGGACCCGGCTTTGTCATCGCCCCTACTGTTTTCCTCGTCGGAGTCCAAGATCACGATGTTGTGGCGCGTCTCGAAGTCATGGCGAAGCTGGCGCCGTGCGGACTGGTCGAGGAAGCGCAGCTGGCGCTAGTGCTCCTCACGCTCGTGCTCCCGCCTCGACCAGGCGAGAGCAAAGTCTTCGTCAACGGCCACAATGTCGTCGAACCACATTTGCTCTGCTAGTTTCTGGTCGGGGGAACTCCTCGTCCTCCAGTGCGTCCAGCTTCGCTGCCGCCCGGACGTAGTCCTGCAGCGGCGTCCATTTTGTCTCCTTCTTCGGCTTGCAGAGAGGGAGGCCATGCTTCATCCTTGGCTTCACCAGCCGGAGATACCCGCTCGGCCGCGAGGACGCGACATGACGCTTGTTGATGACGAGGTCGGCCATGCGGCGTGGTCGTGGTGTCGCCGGTTCCTTCATGACTCACGCGGCGGCGTAGGGTGTCGCGCGGCGCGGTGGTGACACCGGCTCCTCCTTGACAGGAGCGTATGGGGTCGTCGGGCCGCCGCCGACGAGCGCTGCCCATGCGTTGTGGAAGCCACGATGAGCCTTGGTGACGGGAGAGGGTGGACTGACGCGCCGGCATGGTGAGCCGTCGTTGGTTACCGCCATCGATGTGGTTCAGGACGGCGGTGAGCGTGTGCCCTGGTACGTCCCACCAGAGCCGTCTCCCGACGGAGTTGATCCAGCCAGGCCATATGGCTCTAGTTCCCGACGGCGCTACTCCTTGAAATATTGTTTCCAGAACGGGGTGTTCGCCGGGTCCCAGCACGGATCCACGCGTTGCTCGTCGATGAGGCTGTCACGGTCCGCACCTTGCGGCACAGGCGGCATCGGCACACATTCGGCGCCCAGTGTCCATGTGTCGGGGACGCGCATGTCGGGCGACGCCGGATAGCCCGCCTCGTACAACTTCCGCGCCTCCCACTCGTGCAGGAAGCGGCGGCCAAAGCCGTTCGCCACCGCTCCGTCGCCGGGGAAGCGCTCCGCCATTGTCTTGGACGAGAGGAGAAGGGAGATGGCGAGGGCAAGAGAGATGAGGGAAGGCGGTGGACAAGGGAGAAGTGATTTGCCATGGCTAGAGGTGTGGTTTATATAGTGGCCGGGTGGAGCCATTACTCCGCCACGTGGAAAGCGAATGGACGTGTCGGGCAGCAGTTGGGCGCCATCACTCCGCCGCGTGGAAAACCGAGTGGACGTGTCGGCGGCACGACAACCGTCTTGAATGGCGATGGAGCCGAGGAGATGAGGAAGAAACGCGGCGCGACGGCCTTTTCGCGCGTTTTTCCATCCTACAGGCTGACAGAAGATGCTCGCGTCGTTTCGTGCGTTTTGGCCCCGCTCCGGCGCCCCCAAACGCCCCCAGCGCGCTGTGTTTGATATAGGAGCGCTGGATGATAAAAAACGGCACAGTCCGACGCTTTTGACCTCCTGAGGCGCGACTGGGCGGAAAACGACGTTATTTCGCTATCCGGAACCGAAAAAGTGGTCCTGGAGGGCGCTGCGGGTGTGTGTGTGGGGGGTGTGGGGGGGGGGGGGGGGGGGGGGGGAGGGGCGACTGGGGATGCTCTTACGGCTTGAGGGCTAGTTGTTCCGGATTGAGGCGTTGGCTGACAATCCCAAATTGCAGGATGACATGTCTTTCAGAATCCTCCTTGGATGCGGTTACCGCGGGTGTCCGACATTCTCACGCCATTCAGTATGGACCGAAATCGTGACGAGGTTACCTGAAAAAACTATCGTATCGGGTCGCGGCTGGGTAGCCATTTTTGAGCCGCGATTGTATTTTTTGAATTTTTCCATATAGATTAAACCAACAAAGAGTACACGATTACATCGATTATAAAAATAATACTAAAAGAGACGAGAAAATCTATGAGATCTTCAAGCGCTTTCTTCTTCCATGACACAATCTTGTACTTTTCTGAAGGCAACCGTAGAACAATGCCGAATCACCAAACCACAGACCTATGAATACCAACGAAGGTTCTCCCCTTTTAATTTTGATCCGCAATGCCAAGGCTTTGTGCACGCACGCAACCATTAAATTAATTAAGCAACATCGGCAAGAGCACCACCACTGATATTTCAGGGACAAATAACCGAACCACTTTGTCGACGTCGTTGGGAGCCGAGAGAACGAATCACCATTGCCGAAAACGTAGTAGCCGGGATAGATAATACGAAGACAAACCTCCTCACGGCAATTATGAGAAACAATCTAAGATTGATCTAGCGAAACAAGATCTGAAAAACCATACCTAGATAAACTTAATCTTCCAAAGCCGAAGCGCGGAAGATCACTTATTGCAGAAGAAGCCACCTCCATTAACGAAGAAGAAAACAACCAAAACCAATCTCTTAAAATCTCTAACATTAAGAACCTTTCTATGGCGCCCTACGCAAGTCCAAGATCCCCACCCATCCGAGTGCCAGAGCGGCACCTATAGGAGGTGAGTACCCGTCAATTTTTAGACGAAGACGACGATGAAGATGTAGATGACGCCGACAACGACGGCTAGGGGTGAAACCCTAGGCCGCCGCCTCTCTTTCTTTCCGTTGTCTCCCGCGTACCTAATAGTCTAATACTGCAATTTCTGAGCCGCGATTGTAAGTGTCGGTGGAGGTACGCACCAAATAAAGAAAGAATTCTTAGTATTTCGTGCCACGTGTGAGTTGTGGCGCAGGTATTATCCGTCACTAGTCAATTATTTAGTCCACGTGTGAGTTGTGACGCACCAAATAAAGCACTGCTCATCCCTTTCTATCGTTTTCCTCCTTCCCGCCGCCAGAGAGAAGAAAAGCGGTCTCACTTTCCACCATCGACCTCCGACGGCTGCTGACGACCTCCGTTCGTCGGTGCTGAGGAGGGGTCGTTGAACCCCGCGTGTGCGGACTAGTGTAGTTAGTGTAGTCCCTCTGTAATTTAGGTTATTCGGCCGCTCGACGTGTTGGTCTTGCCGAAGCCGCCGCCGATGATGAATAAAATTGTTCCAGATTCTCCTCCATTGTGGTGTTCTGCTATATGTTTGGCAAAAGATTTGGATTGCAGTTTGTTCAAGAAGAGTTGGCGTGGCGGCGGCGACATCCTTGTGGTGGACTTGTGTTCTCGGGCTTCGTCTTTGCGACGACGTTCTCTCCAGCATCGGAGCGGAGCTCGGGGATTCGTCCATGAGTACACGCAGACTGTGCGCTGGCGACAATTGGAAGATGGTGCATCTTATGTTGAGTTCGTGGTTGGAGGCTGATAGTTCTGATTTCCTACCCGACGTCGTGGCGCGGGGCAGTTAGTTCTAATTCGAGTCGCCGGTCTAATTCTTTTAATGATAATGATGTTCTCTCTGACAAAATACTTTGGAGGTACGAAAAGTCGCTGATCAACAAACAAGCTGCGTCAAGCTCGAGCGAATAAATGATCTGTCTTTCTTCTCTTTTAGTGGTGGCTGCTACGATGGTATCTTAGGAGAGACAATGCCTTGACCTTTTACATAGGTTTTCCTTCTTAGAATCGGCCTTTCAACTACTGGTGGAGCTACCATGTAATGATTGGTTCAAGTGAACCCGATGAATTTGTGTTAATCTACACTAAATGTCTACTTAATGCGGTTCGTCACTTAGTTAGACCTCATAACTATGTAGAGAACTAGAGATAGACCCATTGACTTATTCATCTTGGTTTGCCCCTGATTTCAACTTGATCTATATATTATTATAAACATATAAACGTCAGTGATGTCACGAATTTGATCAGAATGTGAGGATTAGTCACCAAGTCGAAAAACACGAACTATAAATAAGTCACCAAGTTGTACATGAGCATCACGTTGGTCAATCCGTCACGACGGACATTAAGTCGCTGACGTGGATGTACGAAGCACGAGCGCGCAAGGACAGAGCCCCGCGAGGCCGCGACGCCTCGAGGAGCAGATCCGGCCGAACGGAGCGTGGCACAGCAGGCCGGTCGAGATGCAGGGGAGGTTGCTGCTGCCGCGCGGGAGACCAGCGGCCAGGAATGCTCGACTTCTTCGCGGGCGTCTTGGCGCCGCCGAGAGGCATCCGGAGCAACTAGGTCCAGCAGCAGGAGGTGGAACGAGGAGCTGCAGTGGTGGACCTCTTATCGGCCGAGGCATACGCAATGGCTGGCCGGCGTCCGGCGGCGCGGGTCTTTTCCAAGAGCGACGGTGGTCGGTGTAGATCTGCCTCCGCCGGTTCGGGGCAGGGCGGCCTGGCCAGGGAGGCGCAAGATGGGGTAAAAAAGAAAACAACTTTTTTGTTTTGTTTTTCCCTTCTGCTTTCTCTCGGCGCCCTTGTAACATCGATCTGGTTGGCTTCCTCATGTGTCAGTAAAACCGGTTCAGATAGGTGCCTCAGCACCTAAAATTAGTCCAACAATTGGAATAACAATGATAGGGGCTGGCTCCGGATCAACAATCGGAATAACAATGTGTGTTCGTTGTGCAGGAAATCATCCCCTTGTGATTGCAAAAGGTGGGTTTTCAGGAGTATTTCCCGACTCCAGCCAAGCTGCCTATAAATTTGCATTGGCTGCTAGCGCACCAGACACAAGTTTATGGTGTAACCTGCAACTAACGAAGGATGGTGTTGGAATTTGCCTCCGGGATATAAATATGAACAACTGCACTGATATCGAATGGCCTACCCTGCAAGAAAGAATGCTTATGTCATCAGTGATGCCATAACAAAAGGATGGTTTTCTTTGGACTTCGACTTGTCGAACTTCAAACTGTTAACTGTGAGTATGACATATATCTATTTAAGCAAGCCATTGCGTAAGATCTGTACGTATCAAATTGTATGGTGGATACGAACCAGTGAGAACTATTCCAGCTTTTCTAGATTGCATCTTTTCCATGTTTTACTATAAAATTGATCACTAAATCAATGACAACCTATTGATATTTGTGTAGCTCTTCTTCTTAACTTATTCTTCCATATTTTGTGCAGTAACACAAGCAATTTGGTCTCGAACCGATAGATTTGATGACCCGTCCAATACTGCGTTTTATTACCCCGACACCGAGCACATCCTTTCTCTCACTGACCTGCAGGCTATTGTTAAGCCGCCTTCCGTTTGGTTGAATGTCCAGGTTTAACTTCTGTCCTATTTCAACTCAATCTGTAGAATATATTGCTTCTAGTTCTGTTCCTAATCTTCTAAATACTTCTTTTTCATATGTGTAGCATGACATCTTCTATACAAAACATGGTTTCAACACGGCAAGCTACATAGTTTCCATCCAAAAGCTTGTCTCCATTAAATATATTTCATCACCTGAACTGCACTTTCTCCAAACCATATCTAGAAGAGTTACTCGCCAAACTAAGCTTGTCCTTTGCTTCCCTGATGAAGCCCAGTTTGATCCTTCTACAAACCGAACATATATGTCGCTGCTGAGTAACCTAACATTTGTTAAGACAATTGCTTCTGGCATAATGGTCCCCAAGAGCTACATTTGGCCGGTGACGAAGGATAACTATCTGTTGCCTCACACATCTATTGTCCAAGATGCTCACAATGCAGGGCTTGAAATATATGCATCTGACTTCGCAAATGATAGGATTATTCCCTATAACTACAGTTATGATCCAGTGCAAGAATACCTATCATTTGTCAGTGATGGTGACTTCTCTGTTGATGGTGTACTAACAGAATTCCCAATTACTGCATCGGAAGCTATTGGTATGTTTCATCTTGTTACATTTAGTACCCGTAAGTTCCGTAACTACTGTATTTTAGGGCTGTGTTTGCATTCTAGCACACATGCTGAAGCCATGACATCTTCCATTATAAAAATTAATAACAATGTGTATTATATTTTCACCTCCATGATCTATTGCCATTGCTGTGAACTGAAGTAATTGTTGTTAACAAAACCATCAAATCAAGGAGATATCAGTTCTCTCATATTGTTTTGGAATGTAAGGAATGTATGCACAATTTGCTGTTTTTCTTGTTTCTTCTCATTCACCAAATTAAAATCCACATTAACCCATGAGCTATTGCTCTCGTCCGTGTTTCAGCCTCCAACTCTAAATTCATTCACCTCATAACCTGTGTTATCAAAAGCAACAATAAGATCACTGAAATACTACAAATAATTTCATAATGGCGAGTCCTTATTACCCTGTAACTTTAAAGACTTAAAAAAGACTGAAATACTACAAATAATTTCATAAGGACAAAGCAACATGGAGAAATACCTTTAAGATGATGAGTTGTTGAAAAATTAGATATTCTTCATGATGTCACTATATATGAATAAGTTATGTTCACTTGGTTCATATATTAGTGATCAAATGTATTGTTGATGTGTGTTTTATCTTTTTACATAATAGAAGAGTACTACACTTTCGCAATAATCTTTTTACACTGCAACGACTAGAGTCACTCAATTATAAATAATACTTCTCCCTCTTGAAACACTATAATCATACAACCTTATTTGTAGAATTATATGATGCCAATGACATCAAAATATTATGGCAAAAATGAAAAAAACACAAATGAAATGCCAAACAAAAGTTTGTTAAAACTAATATTACCTGGTTGCACCGAAGTCTACCAGGAAATTGGTCACACAAGAACATCTTATTCTAATTGCTACCTGCTTTTTACGCCCTTCCGTGAATTATGTTGCACACTTTAGTTAAGAAAAGTCAATAGATCACTAACATACCCGTACGAAGTTGGGCAAGATTGGTTGTCAAATATTTGCTTATGCGTTTGGATCTTGTTGTCAACAGGTTGTTTCGCCAATCTGAATGCAAGTAAAGATGATCATGGTATGTTTATTCTGGGTGCCAATTCTAGCCTGATGAGTTCAAAAAACAAAATTTCTAGCCTGATGATGCTTGAAAGCCTACATGTATCTATTTAATTTTGGTTAGTGTTTCTCCACAGGGAACCCATTAATCATCTCTCATTATGGTGCGAGTGAAGATTACCCAGAATGTACTGATCTGGCCTACCACAATGCAATTGAGGACGGTGCTGATATCATCGATTGTCCCATTCAAGTGACAAGTGATGGAGTTCTTATATGCATGAGTTCTATTAACCTGGCGGATACCACGGATGTTCGGAGTACACCTTTCAGTTCCCTTGATTCTATCATTCAGGAACTTCAGACCACATCAGGAATCTTCACGTTCAATCTTACCTGGGAGAATATTAGCAGTAGTACTTTGAGACGTATGTTCTTTGTCATGTTGGTGAGATGATTTTTAAGTTGTTTTGTGTGCCGAGTGTATTATTAATAATTTCGAAAAATCTAGATGGAATGAAGTTTTATTATAAAAAAATACTCCCTACTAGAAAAAAAAACTTCCTATGTCTTTAAATTTTAAAACAAATAACCTTCTGAGTTCAGGGGAACCAGAATCAAGTAATTGTGCCTTCCAGAACCTGTGGTCTTTTAGATGGCTCCAAGAAATTATTTCTATGGCTTTTGTCATACAAACTAATATAGCATCATCCTTCGTAGTGTATATGGCAGCGTTTAGGAAATTCTTGGTGTCCATTTTATCATTCTGAGATGCTCCATCTACATGTAAATATTTAATCAAAATTGCATACTGTAAAACTATAATTATGCATGCTTGGCCATAGTGTTTTAGAGCTCTCTTTCTTATCTCTTTGGTATGGCATATATCTGTCTTAAAATTGAGAAACATATATACTTCATCCAGCAACGTACATATATGCATATATGCATGTGATGATGTATATACTTTTGCGGCGTCGTTATCATAGACATTTCCCTGCCACGGTCAGGTTTATCATGCATGACCCGTACTCTGAATAGCTTTGCGAGATAGGAGCTTCATCCTCACGTTTTCCCTTTAAAGACAGAAAGAGATGCCAAGAAGAAGATAAAGCGGCTGCGCCCTACCTATTGTGGCCAGCAAAATTTTACTGACCATCCCTTTAGTTTCCTTTCATTTATTTATTGGACTTTATCTATCTTGCTTAATTAGATTATTTGTTTGTCTATGTTTTTAATTTTTATTTTTTTGGATAAACTATCTATTTAGCCCGTCCAACTCTTTCTCGAATTCATGTTTGGCTCGACATCAATTAAAAGTTTAAAACCGTCACAAATTGGATACATCGTCACCTTGGGTGTTTTGTATGGTTCGTGGAGAGGAGGGTGGGCTGTTTTGCAAAGAGCGATCAAGTTCTGCCCTCTGACATCCCACCAGCTCAATACATGTTGACCCAGTTAGGTTATAGTCACACAACAGAGGAATATTTCTGCTGTTATTTTGCAATTAGAAAAAGGTGCAGTCTTATAACTATAAAGAAAATGATAATTCAGTATAATGGTCTTTACTTGTCCCTTGTGTGCAGCCAGTATATCTAGCCCATTCAGCGATTATTATCTGGTCAGAAACCCAAGGTACACAAATAAAGGAAAATTTCTGAAGCTATCAGACTTTCTGGCATATGCGAAGGATAAACATTTGCTTGGCATCATAATCATTATAGAGGTGATACTTCCTCGTGAACTACTCTCAGTTTTGACCCTTAATGTACTGAACACATGATTTAGATTCACCCTCTTAAACTGTTTTGATGCGTTATATCACATGACAGCTATCAACGTTCTCTAAAGTAAGAAGAGACGGTAATTATCATTTGTGTTTCCCTATGTTGCGTATTTCATTTTGTGTTTCGCCAACTCTAAAAATTATGAGTGAAGTGCACAAGACCATGTAGGGTACAATAAACATTTTACCACATCTAGCGAAATATTGTCAATAAAACTATTTACATTACTAAGGTTCACTCAGTTCCACTAGATTAAATGACAGTATTTACCCTGAAAATTAGTCTTGTGACAAGTGTGATATTGTGAAAAAAATAATGGATTAATTAGTGTCAAAAGGGGTAAGTATTTTCACAAATGTGAAGCTAGGCGATAAAAATGGGGCAAGTACAGTCAAAAGAATAAATTTTTAGGGTAAATGCTGTCATATACTCATATAGTTAATATGCATAAAAGTAATGTGCCATGTATATTCTTGTATGAGTGTGCACATATCAATAGTTAGAGATAAAGTTGTATATTGGAGACCCTATCAATATCTAAAATGACATTTGTTTAGAAAGAGAGAATATTTTTAATGTTCCTGAAAATCTCTCTAATAATAGAGCTGTCTGTTCATTACTTCATTTACCATTCTATCTTCACTACCGCAGAATGCTGCATTCATGGCAAACTCGCTAGGATATGACGTTGTTGATTCTGTAACCACTGCCTTAAACAATGCTGGTTATAATGATCAGACTACACATGAAGTTATGATCCAGTCAAAAGATAGCGCTGTTCTTGTCAAATTAAAGCAGCAGCAAACAAAGTACAAGCTAGTTTACACTCTCCCGCAAGGCATTGGTAGTGCTTCTGCTACATCACTAGTAGCTGTTAAGGAGTTTGCTGATGCGGTAGTTGTTGAAAGGAGTTCAGTTTTTGCCCTCAGTAATCATTTTATCATCAGACAAACCGATCTTGTGGAAGAACTTAGGTCTGTGGGACTAGCAACATATGCACAGGTGTTCAGGAATGAGTTCGTGTCTCAACCGTGGGATTTTATATCAGATGGAACAGCGGAAATCAATAGCTACGTTCAATTGGCTAATATTGATGGTTTCATAACTGATTCCCCCAAGACAGTCAGAAGATACAAAAGTAAGTGTCCCATTTCGTCCCTGTTGTTTTAATTTGCTGTATGATGAAAATCAGCATGGATCCATCTCGACAGTTTTTAGGTCAATTTGAAAAAAAATCAGCATTCTTTGTTCCGTTTTCAACAATATTAATATGCAGTAAATATAAGTAGCCCGCCTTCAAAGCATGAAGTACAATTTTCCTGATCACATTGTGTGGTTTGTGTAGCACATTTTACCATGAGATTTGTTCTAAGAGAAGTAAAATGAAGTTAAGGAAAAATATATTCTTTTCTTAGTTTTGTTGGTCACTGTGTTACCTTGGCTGTATTGTATTGGCAGTGAGTTCTTGTACAAGTTTGGGCAACGACATGCCCTCCTATATGAAGCCTATTGGGGCTGGTAGTCTTGCGCAGTTACTTAAAGGATCTCTTGCCCAACCGCCAACAATGGCGCCAATGCCAGAACTGAATACATCAAGCGTGGAGCAGCCACCGCTCTTCCCTGCTGTGCCAACAATGGCGACAACGCCAGAACTGAATACATCAAAAAAAGGTAAAAGACAATTAATTACTGTTCTATTCTTTTGCTTAGAAGAGATTGGTAACTGCAATTTTTTGAAGAAGAGAACTATCAATATTCATTCATTACTGTTCTATTCTTTTGCCATTTATTTAGATACAATCCGAGTGCTTTCCACAGCAAAACTAGTCAGTTCACTGATATAACGAGTGAAAAACTTCATTGTGGTTAGTCAATCATTAGACATTTCTATGAAATTTACAATATGTATTCTCCAGGGTTTGCCACTCCGATAGGAGTCGGCAGCGGTGTAGGTATTCTGCTACTTATCATTGGTGCTCTCTTTGTGACAAGAAAGCTCATAGTTTGGAAAGCAATGAAGTCCAGAGAGTTTTTCTTCAAACAAAACAGAGGGTTGTTGCTACAGCGGCTTGTAGACAAGGATATTGCTGAAAAGATGATGTTCAGTTTAGAAGAGATTGAGAAGGCAACAAATAAGTTTGAAGAGGCTCGAAAACTTGGAGGTGGAGGCCATGGCAACGTTTATAAGGGGGTTTTATCTGACCAAAGTGTTGTCGCTATCAAGAAGTCAAAATTTGTGATTCAGAGAGAGATAGATGATTTCATCAATGAGGTCGCTATCCTTTCTCAAGTAAACCACAGGAACGTCGTGAAGCTTTTTGGTTGCTGTCTTGAGACAGAAGTTCCACTGCTGGTGTACGAGTTCATTTCGAATGGAACTCTTTCAGAACATCTCCATGTCAGTACTCCATTATCACTTCCATGGAAAGAGCGACTAAGAATAGCCCTTGAAACCTCAAGATCCCTTGCTTATCTGCACTCAGCCGCTTCAGTATCAATAGTCCACAGAGACATCAAATCGGCCAATATACTACTTGACGACCGGCTCACAGCAAAAGTATCAGACTTTGGAGCGTCTCGAGGCATCCCCATTGACCAGTCTGGAGTTACGACTGCCATTCAAGGAACTTTCGGGTATTTGGATCCAGAGTATTACCACACCTGGAGACTCAGCGACAAAAGTGATGTATATAGCTTTGGTGTCGTGCTTGTAGAGCTATTAACAAGGAAGAAGCCCAGTGTCCCCATGTCATCACTAGGAGCTAGTCTAATTGCAGAGTTCCTCTCTCTAGTGAAACAAGACAAGCTCCTGGAAATGCTAGACTGGCAAGTAATCGAGGAAGGGGGTGAAGAAGCCAAAGAAGTTGCTGCGGTAGCAGTGATGTGCTTAAGCTTGGCAAACGGAGCTTGGCTCTGATGGTTGGGTTCCCTGTGGTGGAACCAGCCCACCCAGGTTCAAGTCCTAGACTTGGCATGGGCGTTTGCATTTACCTGGATTTATCCAGGATTATTCGGCGCTATTCTTTCAGTGGTAGGTGACGTACCCGTCAACAGCGAGGCGCCCGTGGTGACTTCGTCAACCTCAAGATCTGCCGACACCGTCCTTCAGAGGTGCTCATAGGGGTAGGGTGTGCGTGCGTGCGTTCATAGGGGTGAGTGTACATGCGTATTTGTGAGCGTCTGTGTTGTACTGTGTTCTCAAAAAAAGATGTGCTTAAGCTTGAAGGGTGAAGATAGGCCCACAATGAGGAAAGTTGAGACGAGACTTGAAGCAATCCAAACTGCAGTAAACAGCACGGCAGAGGAACTGAGCAATCCGAAGGCTGATGACGATAACTTCAGTATGCGATGCAGTACGTGGGAAGAATGCATGACATCCATGACTTTGCCTCGGTAATCTGATTGATGTCCCCTAATAGCTAGACGAGAAGAACAATCACTAACAAATGGTGTACTCCCTCCGATCCGAAAATACCGTCGCAGCTCGTACGGTCGAGTTGTAAGTGAGCAGCCATTTTCTTGCGACACTTAATCTGGATCGGAGGAAGTATATCTTTCAGTTTTCTTCAATAAATTTCCTCTATGCTAAATATGTAAAAAAATTGGGATAACAACGACAACTGTTGATAATAGTTTGCACAATTCATTTTTTAAAATAATGTACTCATTCCAGTGATGCACTGGATAAAATAGCATGTTGGTGGCAATATTTTTATTTACATTGCGCTAACTAAAAGATGCATTAGTCAGTGATTTTTTGTGATGCTTACTAAAAGTAACTAGCCAGCGAATGATCATGTAACTGCAAAGAACGAACAATAAATAGTAAATAACATATTCTGGTGTGTATCAAAATTTGTTAAATGCTGCAATACCATTATGATGATAACGCTGTCTTAGTTAATGCGTAGATTGAGAGTTCATGTAGGCGTGGAAACAACAAGAGCTATATAGTTGCAGTTTTATCTCAGGAAAAACAGAACGGCCCCGCGTCGTCCGGACGGGCGACTCGGGCGGCGACCCCATCTCCTACAACAGAGCCCTCTTCGATCTCCGACGTCTCGCCGCCGCCACCGGTCACCACTGCCGGCCAAACCCGTCCGGCAGCCGGCGGCGGCGAGCCTCCATCGGGATCCATGTGGTACAGCGGGAGGGACAGTCGTGGCAGCAGCAACAGGCTATGGGGCGGCGCTCAATTGCTGGGCTGGACGTCGTCTTCTTGAGCTGAGGCTTGATGGAGGACTTCATCCACGTTCAGATCCAAGATGAGTTGGGCTGCTTAATTGTCAAGAAAAAGGAGATCGGCTGGTTTGCAATTTGCATCAGCTACTTGGATCTCTGCCCACGTCCCAGGACACGGCCGCTTAGGCTCCTGGCGACGGGGATGTGGCTGGCAGCTCCGACCTCCGAAGGTGGTGATGAAGTGCAGCAATCGCTAGGCGGCGGACGCGGAGAATATTTGGCGAACTCGATCCGTTTCTTCTGCAGAGTCCGTGTTGCTTGCGACTTGGCGATTTTGTTCGTCGAAGGTAGCAAGTTGCAGTTGCTGTCACGGCATGGATGGGGTTGGTTCCCATTCCCATATGTTGGGTCTATGGTCTGTGCTTGTCCATCGGAAGACTTGGATGAACAGTCGAACATTCAGACGGTGTGATTCCTGATAAAGCCCAGGCGTATCCCGTGGATCTTGTGCGCGAGGCTTATGCTGATTCGTTGCTATTCGATCTTGGTTAAGGCGCATATCTGCAGGCGTAAGGGGGCTCGTTTTTTTTTTGAACAGTGGAGAGGGCCCGAAGGGCCTGGATGCCTCTTATATATCAGCGTGCAGGTACATTTTACAGAAGGGATCTCCAAAGAAAAAACAATAACAACCAAATCCCTATGTTTTATAGTAAAGACCCTACTGAAAGACTGAAAAAAGCAATTGGGTCCTCTGCAACCGCCGGAGCAGAACGAGCTCGAGCCACGGCCATCTTCACCGGCGCCGGGGACAAAGCCACTTGGTGTCGAGAGGATGGTGAGTGCCGTCGCGAGCTAGGTACAGGGCCTCCGCCTGGAGGTTGAAGAAACGCCGGCTTGTATCACCGGCTTCGATGACCACCTGTTGGTCGCCAGGGTCGGTCGCCAAATCGAAGGGCTCCGAGTATGTTCTCCAAGATTTAGCATCACAACTCCATGACAGCCGAGTCGTTGGCCGTACAGAACAACACCTATCTTCTCCCCACCGCCACCATGGCGCACTAAAGAAGAAGGTCGTGCCCTGCAAAAACTAGCTCCCCTACCGCCAGCACAGGCCACCAGCCGGCATACCATGATAGCGAATCCGCCTTCAGACCCCGGACTCCCGCCACAAGCCGGAGGAGGCAGATGTAAAGAGGATTTGCCAAAACTGGAGACCAAGGAACGGACCTTATTAAGGGAGTCGCCCGGAATCTCATCCATCACCGCCTTCGGCTCCCTCCATGGGAGCACCGCCACGAGGATAAGAAGAACCAAGCAAAACCGGGTCTGGCCTAGAAAACCCAGCTCCAAACTCCTGCCGCGTGCCTTATTAGGAGGGATGCGTGAGCTCATCAACCACGCATGCATCACCGCCTGCCACCAGCGGGATACAGCTAGGTCAAGGAGACGCACGGCGAGGTGGATCTGGCCGCCAAGATCCATCTTCCTACCCTCAAACGGAAACGGCACTAGGCCACACACCGGCATAAAGCCAAACTCCATAGCGGAGGAACTACACCTACTATGTACAAGAAAGCCACGAGCACCTCCCCCATCTCTTCTCCAGCCAGCAATGCCGGCGGATAAGATACAGGTTTGGGCCGGGCGAGAAGCAAAGCAAAAGACGACTCTCAACGGGGGCGAGCTGGGAGAGAAAGAAAAGTAGTTAGGGGGCTCGGTTTGTGTTCATCTTTTTCTTGGGTAGAAGGTATGAAGGCGGTGGCTTGGCATGTGAGGCGACAACATAGGGCGGTGATTTGTTGGTGCTCTCTGAGTTCTGGGTCCTGAGCTCCGGGGTTACCATAGGTCTTACCTTTGGGTCTCTCTGCAGTGTGGCAGAGAGACCGTTCGTGGAGCACAACAGCTTCAAGTTGTTCTTCCGTCAATGGACGAGGCAGGCTCAGGCGAAGTAGGTGGCGATGAGGACGCGAGTGCAGCTGGCGGTGGAGGGCATCCCACCGCACGCTTGGGAGACGGACACTGTGCAGAGCATCCTGGGCACCTCTGGTTCTGTGGAGGCGGTGGCGCAGGAGACGGCGGATCGGTCTGATCTGGGAACCTTCCGTCTTGACGCGTGGACGGCGGATCCGGAGGCGATCCCGCCGCTCAGTCTGCTGTGGGTGCCGGAGCCGGCGGCTGGGGTACCGTTCCCACCGCCGGTGGACAGGATAAAGGAGCTGGGGCTACTTCAGTACCGGGTTCTCACCCATATCGAAAGGGTGGAGGAGTTCTGCCCTTGGATGATTCTAGCTTTCGGGTACGCGGCTCACTGGACAGCGACAATGGCTTGCCGGAGGATGAGGATTTCATGCACGACGGAGAAGGGCTCTAGACGGCGAATGACCGGCCGTGGTCTGCGGGGGTGCCGGACAACAGGGGCCCTTTTGCCAGACACGACGGCCATGGCGATGGCGGTGATCACCGGCGGCAGAGACGCATGGAGGCGCCGCTTGGCAGGAGGCACGCGGGTCCGTTGGATTGGGCACTGCCGCGTATGGACGGCCAGATCATGCAGAGGTAAAGCGTCCACACTCGAAGAGGACAAGGTTCCGGTCAGCCTCTGACGCACCAATCCCAGCAGTCGAGCTCTGCACCAAAGCAAAGTGAGGGTGCAACTTTGATCGTTGCTGCTGCTTCTGAGGTAGCTACGACCGCAGTGCCAGCTGATCTCGCAAGTGTTGGAACCAATGGGGTGGCGACACAATGTGTACCTGACATGCCCGTTGTGGGCGATGCAGACAAAGGAGAGCACCTGCAGCGGGCCACCTCGCCTGTCTTGGATCTGCCACCGAGTTTGATTGAAGCAACGGCCGCTAACGGCGCAACAGCTGGCACGCAGGTGGGGCTCTCCTCGCCACAGGACAAAAGCTTGCAGCCTGTGCACTCAGGAGACAATGAAGATCTGGCCTCCCTTTGTGCCAGCTCGACGGTCGCTGATAGAGGGGGCCCACGGGAAGTGGAGTCGGGCACGGCCATCAGTGCAGGATATATTCAAATTTCGCTCTCTGATGTTTCGGGCGGCATCCAAACAGAACAGAGACTTGAGCAAGACACTGAGGCGGCCCGGGAGGTCCAAGGCCCAGAAGTTGCTGGGCCTGGGGCGAGAGCAATGGTACAGCTGCATACGAGCACTGCCGAGATCACCGACGCTGACACCTCAGTTCAGGATTATGCAGCAATGGGGAGGATGCGTAGCTTCTGCGCACGTATCTTGAAAACGCTAGCACCACCTCTGCTTCGAGAAATTGAAGCGGCTACAGCTCGGAAGCAGGAAGCACAGCTGGTCACTCCAAGAAGAAGCAACAGGCTTACAACACCAGCGACACCTGTGGTGGCTGTCAAGCCTAAGAAGGCTTCGACAGCGGAAACAACGCTTCTCAAGGCACTGGGTTTATCACCGGTCGATCTGGATGTTGAGGAATCAGCACTGCAAGACTTCAGACACCTGTTCGACTCACCATTGCGAGAGCAGCATGTTCGTGTGCTCGCGGCTGTGTTTGGCAAAACCATGCCACCGCGTGATGAAATTGTACTTTCTGGTGGGATGATCAGCGCGCATTAAGCGTTGGTTATTCCCATGGTGTCTATCCATGTTAGTTTTTATGGATTTAAGCCCAGCAGTTTTAAGTTGGAATCCGCGAGGTCTGAATGATCCCGCAAAAAGGGATTCGGTGAGGGAATTTGTCAGCACTGTCGCTATCAATCTTGTATGTCTGCAGGAAACAAAAATGGAGGTGATTGATCGGTTTGTGGTGAGTCAATGCTTAGGTCCGAAATTTGATGATTTCTTTTTCCTACCGGCGGTGGGAACTCGCGGAGGTGTTTTGCTAGCTTGGGACTCCACGGTGTTGACAGTTACCAATCTGTCGCTGGACTCCTTCTCCATCACGGGGGAGGTACATTACAGAGAGGGAGGAAGCTGGTGGATCATGGCGGTGTACGGCCCGCAAGAAAATGAGGAGAAGATACAATTTCTTGCTGAGCTAGAGGTCAGACGAAGCCTGTGCCCAGGTCCCTGGTTGGTGATCGGAGACTTCAACATGATCCTCAGTGCGGCAGACAAGAACAATGGAAATCTCGATCGCACAAACATGTTTCGTTTCAGAGACTTTGTCAATAAAATGGAGCTCAAAGATGAGTACATGCATGGGAGAACTTTTACGTGGAGCAATGAACGCAGCGCGCCAACCATGACGCGTATTGATCGGGCACTAGTGTCGATTGACTGGGAGCTGCTCTACCCTGATGCGCTCCTGCAGGCCCTGTCGTCGTCTGTATCTGACCATGCACCCCTGCATCTGTCGATGAGTGCGACTGACAGACCGAAGCAGCGCTTTAAGTTCGAGCTTTTTTGGCTCAAGTTCGAGGGCTTCGAGGAGGCGGTTAAAGAAGGTTGGAGATGTGATCCCAGCATCACAGATCCTTTTTTGCGCTTGGATGCTTGCTTCCGAAACCTAGCTGTATTTCTGCGATCCTGGGGAGATAAAAAGGTTGGCAACATAAAACTTCAGATAGCAATGGCTAACATCCTGATCCACAAGTTCGATCAAGCGCAAGATAGCAGATTGCTGTCTCCGGAAGAATGGTGGCTTAGACGCACCCTCAAGCACACCATGTTAGCTCTGTCATCTCTGGAACGGACTATGGCAAGACAGCGCTCGCGAATTCGCTGGCTGCAGGAGGGAGATGCAAATACACGGCTGTTCCATGCAGTTGCCAACGGGAGGAGAGTTAAAAACTTCATCCCTGCCATCAGACACAATGGTGAACTAGTCACAAACCAGCAAAGAAAGGAGGAAATTTTCTTTGAAACATACAATAACCTGGTGGGAAACATCGAGAATAGAGAAGTCACACTTAATCTAGATGAGCTGGGCATTGTGCCGGAGGACCTGACGGATTTAGGAGAAATTTTCTCTGAGGAAGAAATCTGGGGAGTCATCAAAGAACTGCCTGCAGACAGGCCCAGGGCCTGATGGCTTTGTGGGAGCGTTTTATCACAAGACATGGCCAATTATCAAAAATGAGCTAATGGCTGCAGTGTATAAGCTGTATGTTGGAGACGGCAGAAACTTTAGAAGGCTAAACCGAGCCATCATTACACTCATACCTAAGAAGCCTGGCGCTGAGCAAGTTGGAGATTTCAGGCCCATCAGTCTCGTCCACAGCTTTGCAAAGCTTTTCACGAAAGTGCTATCCAATCGCCTGAGATCAAAATTGGAGAAACTAGTCAGTGTGAATCAGTCTGCTTTCATCAGAGGCAGAAATCTGCATGACAACTTCATGCTAGTTCGGCAGTTAGCAAGGAAAATCAACAAGCAAAGAAACGGGTGTATTACTCAAGCTGGATATTTCTAGAGCTTTTGACACTTTGTCCTGGTCCTTTCTCTTTGAGGTGCTACGGAAGATGGGGATGCCGGAGGAATTTCTGCGCTGGTTGGCGATCTGCATGCGCACTGCGAGTACCAAAGTTGTAGTGAATGGTGTGCCAGGGAAAAACATAACACAAGCTAGGGGTCTGCGCCAAGGGCGATCCACTCTCGCCGCAGCTCTTTGTGTTGGCAATGGAGACAATTACACTGCTCATCTTGCGAGCAACAGAGAGCCAGCTGTTACAGCCAATTGGGAACACCACACCGATTCAGAGAATCTCCATCTACGCGGATGATGTCGTTCTTTTCGTCAAACCGGAGATACAAGATCTGTATGCGATCAAGGAAATCCTAACGATTTTTGGGCGAGTCTCCGGACTGAAGGTGAATTTTCACAAAACTTCGGCTACGCTAATCAGGGCAGCGAATCAGGAAAGGGAGCTGGTAGCTAATATGCTGCAATGCCCGGTGGTGGAATTTCCCATTAAATACTTAGGGCTACAGCTAGCCCAGCCTCTGACTAAAAGCCAATGGCAACCAATGTTGGATGCAGTGACACAGATTGTGCCGGCTTGGATGCGGGGATTGATTGCTAGGCCAGGCAGGCTCACCCTGGTGAAGTCGGTAATGTCTGCAAGACCGATACACCACCTCCTCATCGCAGATGCCCCGGTATGGGTTTTAGAGGCGATGGAAAAGTGCTTCAGAAGCTTCTTTTGGGCAGGAAAAGACAGTGTCAATGGAGGCCAATGTTTGGTGGCCTGGGAACGTATTTGCAGGCCGCAGGAATTCGGAGGACTGGGTGTCAAAGACCTAAGGCTGCATGGTCTGGCGCTCAGAGTGCGTTGGGAATGGCTTCGAAGATCAGGCACGGAACGTCCATGGCATGGGCTTCCGATGTTGAAAGATTCAGAGGCTAGGGAGGTTTTCGACTGCCTGATTCGCATCAAGGTGGGAGATGGGCAGCAAGTGATGTTCTGGACTAATCGGTGGATCAATGGCAAAACTGCAAGTGAAATTGCGCCGGGCATCACTAACTTGGTCGCGACAAGAGCTAAAAACTCGCGAACAGTGGCGCAAGGGCTGGCTAATAATGCATGGCTAGTGGACGTCCCGGGAACCATGGCTTACCGCGGAGCTAGAGAATGTCTCATTCTTTGGGCAGCGATCAATGTAGTAGAGCGAGACCCAACGGCTCCATACAGGTTTTTTTTGGCCATGGACACCGTCAGGCAAGTACACGGCCAGCTCGACATACAACATGCTGGTCCAAGGCAGAGAGAGGTTTCCCCTGGCAAAACCAATTTGGAGGAACGGAGCAACACCCAAGAGCAAGTTGTTTACTTGGCTTGCAACACAGCACAGAATCTGGACTTCGGACAGGAGAGTTAGACATGGTTTACAGGACCATACCTCGGAGTGTTTTGTTTGCCTACAAGAAGAAGACACAGCGGAGCACATCCTGATGCAATGTGTGTTCGCTAGGGAAGTGTGGCATCGTTGCAGCGAGGCCTTGGGAGGGCATTTCAGTGCGCCGTCACAACAATGCACACTGCAAGGCCGGTGGATGCGGCAGAGAGCGAAATTCAGAGACAAAGACAAGAAGAGGTTTGATGCTTTGGTGTGCTTTGGCTGCCATGCACTATGGAAAAATAGGAATGCCTGGTGTTTTAACAACAGGAAGAATCAACTGTCAACGGAGCGGATCACTGCCAACATCCTTGATGATCTCAAGCTGTCGAGGAGGTGGACGCAGGAAGACAGTGGAGTGGGAGTTGAGACAGTTGCGAGAGAGTAGTTTTAGTGTGTGCGTGGTGTTGGAGTTTGGGTCCCCTTTGCTTCGGCTAGGGTGACTTTCTTGTACTTTGTTTCTTCTACCTTCTATAAAAATAAGGTACGCAATTTGCGTACTCTCAAAAAAAAAATTACCGGAAAAATTCCTGAGGGTGGTCGGCATTTCCGGTTACCGGAAAATCCCGACCGGTTACCGGGCAAATTTGAATCTAAAATTTGAAAATTCAAATATTTTGTTTCCCAGTTTAACCATTTATTGAAACTTTTCGTTAAAATTCAAAAAATTCGGGATTTTTCGCCCGGATGACCAATTCCCGAGGGTGCTCGGGATATCCGGTTACCGACCGGCAACCGGATTTCCCGACCGGTAACCAAAACCATGATGTATATAGAGTCCCTTTGACGGCACAAGCGAAAGAAGGTAGCAATAGAGCATACATGCACAAGTGGAAGAAGGTACGTCGCAGCGGCCATGCATCAACTCGTCGCCGTTGGGTTGCTGCTGCCCTTCACGCTACTCCTCGCCATCCTGTGGCTGTGGCCCGACAAGGCGCCGCGCACCGTCAGGGTTCTAGTTCGGAAGGCGACCCGGCCTGCTCTCGTCGTTGTCAGGGACCGTGTCGCCGCGCACCACCTTCTCGTCCGTGGCAGCGTCGGGGGCGCCTTCTCCGACCTCCCGCCCTCCAACGAGGCCAGCGTGCTCTCGGGCCGCCGCTTCGACAACATGAACTCGGCACCCTACGGCCCGTTCTGGCGCACCATTCGCCGCAACATCGACTCCGACGTCCTCCACCCCCTGCACCTCCACCGCTACGCGTCCGGACGCCGCCGTGCGCTCTCGGGCCTCCTCGACGACCTCAGGCAGCAGCGCAGATCCACTCCCAACGGCCTAGTCCTCGCCACGGAGAGCATTCGCACCGCCATGTTCAGGCTGCTCGTGGAGATGTGCTTTGGCGCCGGCGTGGAGCAGGGACTGGTCCACGCCATGTACAAGGGCATGGGCGAGCTCATTCAAATCTTCCCGGAGCTGCGTGTCTTGTCCGAGCTCCCGTTCTTTGTTTCTAGGATTTACTACCGTGAATAATCACAGTAGGTGAACACTAACATATGGATAAAACAAGTACTCCCTCCGATCCATATTAGTGGGCATAGCTTTGTCTAAATTCATATGTATCTAGTTAAGTATTTAGACTAGATACATGTGTATCTAGACAAAGTTGTGTCCACTAATATGGATCGGAGGGAGTAGAATCTTTACTATTAAATGGAGTTGGTCAACGTTAGTACGTCAAACCATCTTCTGCCGCCATGTCTGCCCCCTCGCGAAGTCGCGATTACGCACATGGGCCAAGCCCAAACTAAACCCCACTAGACACTGTCGAAGCAATCTCTGACTACATCTCCTTCGTCTCGCCCCCGCGGGCGGCAAAGAGTGAATACCCTCATCCCCTCGCCGGCAGGATCCAGTCACCCTGACAGGGAGGACATGGATGCCTCAGCTCGACGTCGCGCCACCACCTTGGTCGCAAATTCCAGGATTCTGGCTAATACCATGACCTGAATGATGTCGCAACGATCCAGTACAGACGGATGCCGCATTCTGCACCGACGCCGCGTTGCTAGAGTCGAAACAGGTAATTTACCAAAACAGGGGGTGCCCTTTTGCCTTGCATCTTTGCAAGTGCGTCTCATTCATAGCTAAATTTGTAAGTGTGTCGCATTCATAGCTAAATAAATTCAAATTTTACTAGCGTAGAGGAGCTTCCTGGAAACTGAAGTGATGTGTCAGACATACTGCAGCTGCAGCCGTACGATCTCCGCTTCCTTTTCCCTGGTAAATCGATTTTACTTTCAAGTACTTGAGAGAGTAGCTTTTTTTTTGGAATCTGAATGTGCTCTGTTATTACGCGAGCAGGTTAATATATGTTGGGATGTCTGTCAGCCTCGAAGCAAGATACGAGGTTCCTTTTATCTTGTCATACTGCAAGGTGCTATGCTCTGCAGATAGGAGACATCGTAGTATGTTTAGAAGAATCCTTCTGCTTGGTTGCTGGGTGACATTATACACTAGGTTGTTTTAAGAATTAACTACTGGAAGTTTATCCAAAATAAGTTTGGACACACACAATCATCAAATCACACAGAACTAATCATTTCAAACATCATTGGTCCCCATACTAAAATATAATCATACATCATTTAAAACAATTCAACGCTCACATCCTCATGACACCTAGAACACATACGAACAGAATTGCAAATAGAATTGCCACTACCAACTTTAACACATTCTTGGAATCCTTGCTATCTTGTAACAAAGGATTGAGCAACATCATCCATGTGATATTCATGTCTTCAGCGTTTGTCTTCAAGGTTTGCTTCTGCTGTGTCTCAAGAACAATCTTCTCCATCTCTGACTTCAACTTCTTCTCTGACTTCAACTTCTCCATCTCTGCCCTTAGGTAGCCGAGGTTTGACAAATAGTCCATGTACGTAGCTTCCGTATGCCAAATGTCACAGGGATCATCCCCTACCTAATGCAACTCAAAAAGATACAAAAATGAAATCAACCCGGTGGCCTGGCTTCTATCATTTCAGATGTGAACAAAACCGACCATGTATTCATGCATTTGTAAAAAAAGCCACTTAGGATGACCTAGGGTCTTAACATTGCATCGCCGCACCACCTGCCACATAAATTCCGGAAAATTGATGAGTGGGAGCTCAGTTCAAGTATGATTGTTGTCCTGGACGGGACACTCGTGGCAAACAAGGCGACTTATGTAGGGGCCAGCGTGCCGGGTATAATGGGTATGTGGTGGCTCTGCAGGCGGCAGGCGACAAGTTACAACAAACTGGTGGCGACAACGATTTGGAGGTGACGCCAACTAGGGATTTGGGTGGTGCAAAGTTGACGACATGGGCTGTGATTTATAGTTCTAAGGTGGGGAATTTTGAAGGGAGTACTAAAGCGAGATATACCACTACAATGCCAGCAGTACTCCTAGTTATCCCTAATAAGTACTCCTAGTTATACCTAATAAGAAGCTCATATACAACACAATAATTAATATCACAATGAAATTTGCGTGTAGAGTAGCTAGTCCATGCAGTTTGATTCTATTTACCTCCCCACGCAGAGGCACCCAGTTGTTAGAACGGAGAGCAATCAAATCGAGAAGCATGAACTTTGAACGTGGCGTCAACTCAGGGTTTGCCACTAGCTCCTTAATCTGGATGAAGTAGGTATCATTCACTCGGCAAGACCTTGGGTCCTCATCAAGATGTTTGCCAACCGTATCGAAGAACTGGCAGATGGCTTCGACGTGTTCCTCGACAGAGAAAGCTTAGTATAATGCCAAATTACATTTTAGCACTTCTAAATTAAAAAAAGTTTCGCCCATAATGCATCTCTCCCAGCTCGCATCTCTGCCAGTTCCCATCTCGCCCAGCTCTCCTCCAAAAGCTCTCCTCTCCCCAAATCTCACAGCAGCAGATCCGGGTGGAGGAGCAGTTCTTCCTCCCCGACGCCGTCTTCATCGCCTCCCGGCACCGTGGCGTCGCCTTGTCCGGTGGAGCGAGGTACGAGCGCGGTCCCCGGGATCTGGATCGGGCGGTCGCGGATCCCGTGGTCACCGGCGGAGAGGAGATGTTGGCTGCCAGAGTGACAGAAGGTGGTGGAGGTCTGGACTCTGGGGGCGAGCACCCGTTGTTGGAGCAGCTGACCGGCGTGCGCTGGAGGGCCGGCGTTCAGCGACCTAAAACATCGGGGCCACGCGTGTCTCATGGTGAGGGGAGCTAATCCGGAAGAGCAGATGTTCGGGGCAGAGCAGCAAGATTCGCCGGCGGACTTGCAAGATTGGTCGGTGGCTGGGGTGGTCGAGCGGCGGCAGGGGCCGGCCCGGCCTTGGAGCAGACAGCGGACAACGGGGACGGTGAGCGCCGGGGAGCTTGGCGCAAGTCTAGCAGAGAGTGCGGGTGCATGAGTGGTTGACTTGTCTCGGCAGGTTCGGGACTGTGGGTTGAGACACGAAAAGCTGGAGGGCATTTTTGCAAAGTTGCATGTCAAGAATCTTTTTCCGGATCAGAGGGAGTAGGTGAAAATATGGTCCACAGTGGGTCAGGCGGACAGCCCGGACATGCCCGGACGCCCTCATACTCAGCCCATATATGGGGTAAGTTTGGTGAGTGCCGGGCAGTCCAGACACATAGGGACGAAATGGGGGGACCGGGTAGCTATTTCACTCCCTTGTCTGAGCACTGTCCGGGCTGTTCGCCGGACAAATCGGGACGCTTTGCCCACTCTGGTTTTTCCCTGCTAGCCTCATATATCAGAAGGTACCAGCTGGACAATCATAATATTGGGAGAAATAGGGACGCTTTGCACGCAGTGTGTTGTAGTTAATGGTAAATCGGTGGAGTTTCGGGAAGATCATTGGTATGGAGGTACTAGCCTTGCTATTCACTCTTGGGATGCTCATTATGTGTGCAATTAACAAAGTTCCACTCTATCCCAAATCTGATACTAATAACAGATTAAAATCACCTTTAGGAGGGGTTTTGGTGATCATCTTTGTCTCAATGGCATGAGATGGAGGAGCAAATTGTAAGAGCTGTGGTACTTTCTGTACAGGGCGATATATTCGTTCGGACAATGCATAGTTGGGGGATCCAATCGACAGAAAGCTTATATATATGCAGTGATCAACTTTAGGGAGTGACTCCAATTTGTATTCCGTCTGTTCAACGAAATCCAGTCCCTGTGATTACATGTATTTCTATGGCTACCATCACACAATGAACTGCTGACCAGAAGTAACCTGGCAATAAGGCAGGAATTAACCGTTTTCTTTGAATGGGATCACAACCAGAGCACGCCGGTCAAGGAAGGCATGGATTAGAGAATTTGATGTATGGAATGAATCAAGCTCTGAAGTTTCACTCTGCTGTTCCTTCTTATCTTTTAGAGGTTATAAAAAACAAGTAGTCGACAGAGACCTGAAAAGCACTAACCTGGACGAGCTATAGGGATAGCGGCAGCTAAAGCATCCAAGTAGAAGAACTGCGCACGAAGATCACAGCTAGACAGCTACACCCGCTGGGCTGCAATCTTCAAAAAAATTAAGAGATGAAGATATGAGAGAGTATGGGCGAGTTTGCAATGCCAAAGCCACGGTAAGTGGTGAGCACTAAAATAAGGAGAGGAGAAACTTGGTGAAATCCTTTTAAAACTGCAAGTGAACAAATCAGCCCTGCCTGGTCCAAATCAGGATAATTAAAATCTGTAGCAAGTGGTGAAAAGCAGGAGCACTACCTGCAGTCGGCGGCGTCCGCGGAGACCTGAGCTCCGCCACGGCGCACTGGGCCGCGAAGGCGCGTTGCCCCCGGCCGCCGCCGCGTCGTCGCCGGCGTCGGATTAGGGTAGGAAGCAGAGGAGCACCTCCCGTGCACACGGAGCAAGGCGTCGAAATGGGCTTCATGGGTCAAACCAGCCCAGCTAAAATGCGGAAATAGATGGCAAGATTTACAACCCAAGCTCAGCCGACATGATGCTCTTTTTAAAATAAATAAGAACTATATTATCGGAAAGTGCTTTGTAGTTTGTACTCCCGAGCTCCAGTGCTCCATCTGATTAAACAAATACCAAAAGAATATTTAGGAGTTTCAAAAAATTCTGAAAAGAAATGCATGTAGCAAATAGTGTTTCATACAACCGTGCAAAATATAAAGTTCAAATACTTTATATTATGGTCTATACAAAAATGACAAGATTTGAAAAAATTAGATATTTGAATATATGTATACTCAGAACCACAATTTATTCATTTTCTTGTAGCCTAAAAATACGTAGTATTGTAAACTGATATTTTACAGGTTAGTGGGATACATCATTGGATACGTGCGTATTTTTTTCTGAATTTTTTGAACCTCATAAATATCATTTTTGAATTATTTTGAACGGAGGGAGCATTGGAGCTCGGGAGCCAAAAAATCTCCACTCCTATATTATATACTCCCTACGTTTATAAAATAATGTCTCAACTTAACCCAAATTTAGTCTACGTTCAGACATCCTTTCGTGAATGGAGAGAGTATATACCCGAAAATATGTAGTCCCGTCTTTAGAACCAGAGACGATTATACTGCTAATCACTGCCGTCGTCGATCTCTAGGCCGCCACCGCCGAGCAGGGCCGGTCCACACATTTTGGGGGCCCCGGGGCAACACAACAAAACGGGCCCTTGTTGACAAACAAATTTTAGATGTATTTAAAAGAAATCCAAACATAGCTTAGATCAATAATCTCTGAATTGCAAACTCATGCAGCAAACCATTTATTGGTAACAACTGGCCGAAGTACATTATGATTCGAAGGTAAAAATATAGTTTGACAAAAGATTTCACTTCTGAGTGTGATAAGGAGACCATCATTGTAATCCACAAAACAAATAGACTTGTGAAAACTGATTACGACTTAAAAAATTGTCATGTGAATATTTTTGGGATTCTACCGATTCACTTATCTGTTTTTTCTCTTGATTTTATCACTACGAGGTTGATATATTCTAGAAGGCATGTCACAAAGCAATTTGCAGTCAACACAGGAAAATAATTAGCCAGATCAGGAGAACAGAGCTACTTAAAGTGAATCCAATTGAAGAAGAGATTGGGTCCAATAGACACTAGCATACCGATCGACAGGCTTTGCGACTGAAAAGAATTAGCTGTATGTCCGTGAGTACTGCTCCCGTGTTCACATCTAGCTACGTAGTGGGCTTGACTAGGGATGAAAACGGAACGGAATCTTTTCGACTTTTCCGCGGAAAAACGGAAACGGAATGGAAATATGGAAACGGAAGCGGAATTTTGCAAAACGGAAACGGAAACTTTTATGCGGAAACGGAAACGAAAATGGAACAACGTATTCCGACGGAACGACCACGGAAACGGAAATTCCGTTTCCGGCAATACGGAACTTTCTGTTTTTACTACGTAGTGCTTTACAAATCAACAGGATCAGGAATTCTAGTGGGAACATTTAGGCACAACTTAGATCTGAATAAAAAAAAGATTTAAATCAACCATGTTTAGGTCCTATTTAATCATGATATATGCTTATATTTTTATTTCATCTTATAAATTTGACAAGTTTGTCGGTTTAGTAGAGTTTTCCTGCATTATTGAAGGGGTCTCTTGGTTCCGGCAGACATCTGCTTTCTGTTCCGTGTCCGCACCGTATTTGGTCTGTATTTGTTTCTGACAATATTTGTTTCCGTATTTGTTTTCGTGGTTTCTGTATTCGTTTCCGCTTCCGTAAAAAAATATGAAAACAAATGTGGCACCACTCAGTTCCGTCCGTATCCGCTCCGTTTTCATCCCTAGGCTTGACCTTGTTTCCCTTCTAGTTTTTCCTCTTTTTTTCCACGACCAAGGCAGAAAATATGACAGTACTACCATTGAACTACTACCTGGACCGGGCCCCTGCCTCACTAGGGCCCAGGGCGGCGCCCCGCCCTATGGGCCGGCCCTGCCGCCGAGAATCAATGACCCATGCCATGGCATGCCAGAACAAAAAGGTTCTAGGACTCCGCGTCCCGGTTTCTGAGCTCCACCAAACAAGACGCCACTGATGACCGCACGGTCAAAGTTCCGGTAGCAGGAGGGGACGAGAGACCGTTGCTGCCGTCCACCGAGCATCTTTTGTCCATCGACGAGCTCCAGCAGCAGCGTAGCGTTGACGGTGCATGGTGGAGATAATCATATATGCCTTGGATGAGCTCCAGCAGCAGCGTAGTGTCGATTCCTAGCAGGTGGTGGCAACTAGGAATCGACGCAAAAAACAGGTATATAGAAGAAGAAAGGTAAAGTACAGGTGATCAAGAAGTTGCGCACATTGCTCATACGAGATAATCATGCCTTGGATGAGCTTAAGGATTTGTCGACTTCAATATAGTTATTATGTCTCTGTAATAACCAGACCATGATCTTCACATATATTTTGTACACTAGTAGAGATCCTCCAAAGGTTACACTAGATCGTCTGATGCCGTTTGTTGTGTTTCTCTGAACCGTGCGAGTTTATCCTTACAAGCAAAGACATGGAGGAGCAAGATGCTGAAACGAATGCCGCCCGCCGCAACATAGCACAAGACTTCGGTAGACACGCCGATTTCCTTGACACGGACCGACCAGACAATGAGCTAGGGAGGCCGCCGCAGCCGCCGGCGACCATGCCGCCGAACAAGCGCTGTGATTGATGAGAGGAAAATAAGTAGATATAGTCAGCTCAAGAAACAATAATTAAGTTAGGGATCGATCTGAAGCTAGCCACCACGTACGTACCCGATCCCATCTGTCGAACATGCCGGAGTCGCCATCGGGCTTGACATCATCAGCTGAACTGCCGCCGATGCTGATCGACATGGAGGACGACGCCGCCGGCTGATGAGACGTTGTGTTCACTGTGGTCGACGTCATCAGTCGATCGCCGCCGGACGGGTCTAGAGCACTGGCGGCGCTAGGGTTATGCACCTGTCTTCGTACGAATACCCATGATTCCGAGCAAAATAATAAATAAATTATACATATCGGCCCACACATACACAGGGCAGGAAATTGCTTCGCGTTCGCTATTTGCCAGACTCGCACCCTATCTCTGTCTATCGACGCACTCACGAACACACAACGGCCAGCCCTAGCTAGCTAGCGTCGACGGGCGAGCAGGGCAGCAGGCGACGTAGCGACGGCCCCGCCCCCCTCTTCACCCTCGAGGCTCGTCACATCACATGACTACCGTCATCGCACGTACGGCTCCTCGGCATCTCGCCATCATGCATTGCTAAAACTTCGTCGGCATCACCGTGCCGGACTACAACGATCCACATGAACACCTAACTACATGCAAAACTCAAACCGTGCGGCGGAGTTCAGAACCTCTCCACCCGTACCTCTCCACCCGTACCTCTCCACCCCCGTGCGGCGGCGCACCGCGCCGCACCGGGGTGCCCTCTCCCTCGGCGCTCTAGTCCACTCCCCCGTGCGCGTCCCCACCGCCGCCGCCGCCGCCGGTGGCGTCGCCGGGTGAAGACCGTGTGGCGTGGCGGCGGCGGCGGAGTTCCTCAGCCGCCATGGAGGCGCAGCGGCGGCGCCCGCTCCGGCCATCAGCGGCAGCGGTACAGGCGACAGACGACCTGGAGGCTTTGGTGGTCTTCGGGCGGCGGGTGGCGGCGTGGATCGGGCAGTCCCAATCGGATCTCAGATCTGATTGGGCTCTGATCTTTGACGCACTCGACGTTGGTGGCCGGCACTGCTCCGGGGTGTCCTGCACCGTGAGGAAGCCATGGCGGTGGTGGTCTTCTCTTTCGTCGGAGGAGATCGGCCAGTTTTGTGGCCGGAGATGACTAGCGGCGTGGGGGCCTGCCAGTCTCGCGAATAATGGCGGTGGTCCTTGGTTCTTATTCGCGCCAAGATGAAGATCTACCGGATGTTGGTCCCCATCGAACTTGCTGGACGGTCGTGTTCCGGAAGGCTCCGCCGGCGAACTCCATTGGGCGATTCATGCCTGGAGATTGCTGGATCGGGTGGTATTCGGTCGGACGCACCCATGTTTTTATCTGACCATTTGGTTTCAGAGGGAGCGCTTTGAAGCTCTGCTGGCTGTTAATACTATGGAGCACGCTTTCTCGTTCCATGGTGCTGGCGAAGAATGTCATGGAAGGCGGGATCTAGGGACTAGCAACGGTGGTTTGTGTCTTCGTGGCGATGAAGAATTGGCTGGGTGATTCCTGACCTTGAGCAGCGGTTTGTAAGTGGGGGCAGCTGCATAGGAGAAGTCCAAAGTCTTATGCCTCAGGGTGAAGATCCAAGGTCTGGCCTTAATTGGTTGTGCCTGGCAATGACCTTGTTGGAGGCATTGTTTTGAGTGCGAGGACTTTCTTCAGGGTGGAAACCTATGGAGAAGCTGGACTTCTGGTGTTGTCTTGGTGGTGTTAGTGCTGCTGTCTCAAGGAATAGATCGCTGCAGCGGGACTTTTGTTTTTTGTAATTCTTCTTTCTATTTTTGGCTGTGTGCATCTGTAATGTCGCTAGGGCAATGCGTTGTTGCAGAGGCTGGGTGTAATTGGTATCTCCGCGATATTAATATATACTCTTTATCTAAAAAAAAATGCAAAACTCAAACTAAACATGCAGAATTTCAGATACATGAATCAAGATTAAACCTAACACATCTCGCGCGCGTGTGCGGATTTCTATGTAATAATCAGATCATGATCTCCACATCTCTTTCTGTACACTAGCAGATCCAGTTGTTACGCCAGATCAGGGAGCTAAATAGAAGAGGAAGATGATGGTACTTTCCAGTTTATTTTGCTGTAGAACTTTCTGTAGGCTCGCTTTTGGGATTGTTTCATGTGGGTTAATTGATTTATGTTTTCTGCCATGGGGGGCTGTAAGTCTGTAAGGCGTGTGCGCCCATTCGTAATCCTGGTAGTTCCCAGTGATCGAGTCTGTAAAAAAACCTTAAGCTTTCTATATAAAGCAGGGCCCTTGCTGGCCTGTTCGTCCAAAAAAAGAGATCCAAGGCCGGTTACACTAGATCGGATGGTGTTTGCTGTGTTTCTTCTCTCGGTCGTCTGAGTTCATGCCTACAACCCAGGACATAGAAACATAGCATGCCCCAACACAGGCAGCCCAAGGCCAGGTAGCCCAGCACGTCGGTCGAGACGCCGAATCCCTTGACCCGGGACGACCACACTGTTAGGGCCGTCATCGCCGCCCCAAGGACCACGCCGGCGATCATGCCTCCGCCCAAGCGCTGTCGCGTACGTAGCATGCACCGATCGACGAGACGAAAATCAAAAAATAGTTAGGTCAAGAAACAAAATAAGGGAGCGATCTGAACTTGGAGGATGCATGCAGCTTCCCGTTCCCATGGGTCGTCGGTGCCGGCGTCGCCATCGGGCTTTACCGCATCGGCGGAATTGCCGCCGCTGCTAATCGACCTTGAGGCCGCCGCCAGATCCGATATCGGCTTCATGGGGGATAGATCGACGTGGATCGCCGCCGGCCGGGTGTAGACCCTCGAATATATAGCTAGTCGAAACGGGAGGTTTGTTGGATCTCGTTGGTTGGTGCGTGACGAGGATCGCTACGTATGTGGCGACTTTTTTTTTCCTTGTTGTTTGCGTTATGAGGATCGCTACTACTTTTTCCGTTCCATTTTTTTTTTTTTTGCTTTTCATTTGCTCGCACGTAGCAGGAACGACTTTACGTCGGTTGGCTATCCTCATAGCTTTGTTTTTTGCGTGGACGTTGACCATATAGCTAGCTAGGGCTGCAGCTCTGCTGTGATCCATCGAGAAGATGCACACATTGTTGCAACGTAATCATCGGCTGCACTGCCACCGCTGATGATCGACCAGAGGCCGCCGCCGCCGCCCATCGGCGTCCTCCGGTACTGATGGGGTTGGCAGGGAGAGGGGAGACGGAGCCAATGTCTGTTAGAGTTTCGCCTGAGCCTCTCTGCTAGGATCGACACAAGCAAAACATGTATACGTAAACTGGTAACGGGGAAACTACAGATGGCCGAGAAGCTGCCCAAATTGTAATCATGGCCTGGAGCTTAAGAGTCAATTTCTCAGATAGTTATCTCCCAGCTATCATATCATGATCTTCACATCTCTTTTGTACACTAATAGAGATCCTCCAAAGGTTACACTAGATCATCCGATGCCGTTTGTTGTTGTTCTCCGTACCGTGCGAGTTTATCCTTAATTACAAGCAAAGACATGGAAGTGTAACAAGCTGAAACAAATGCCGCCCACGGCCACGTAGCCCAAGACTTCGGTAGACACTCCGATTTCCTTGACATAGGCCGACCAAAGCGAGAGGGCGGCCGCCACAGCCGCAAGGACCATGCCGGCCACCATGCATCATGCCCACGCGTACGTACGCGATCCCATCTAGGGTGGTGACGAGAGGAAAATAAATATAGTTAGCTCAAGAAACAATAATTAAGCATGGGCTCGATCTGAAGTTGAAGCGTGCGTGCGTGCATGCATCATGCCCACACGTACGTACGCGATCCCCTCTGTCGAACATGCCGGAGTCGCCATCGGGCTTGACCTCATCGGCTGAACTGCCGCCGATGCTGATCGACATGGAGGACGACGCCGCGGGCTGATGAGAGGTTGTGTTCGTTGTGGTCGATGTCGATCGCCGCCGGGTTTAAACTCTAGAGTAGCTAGTCGATCGATACGGGAGGTTGCTCGCTTGTTGTGCCGACGAGACGACCCATCTGTGGATTTCTACGGGGATATATAGCAAGGGCTGCTGCTGTGATCCATTGTCTTGTAGATTATATTAGCCTCGATCGGATACCGATTCCTGTTCCAGTTGACATTGACTAAAAGAAAAGGAATAGGTGGAGAACTCACTCGACGACCCAAAACTAATATGCATCACATATGTATACGGATTGATTTCTGGCAACAACACGCACATGCATGTTTGCAGATCGAGAAGCAAACGCACTCGACGACAGCTGAACAGTTGAGCAGTTCCTGAATCCTGACCTCGCAGCCTGTTCCATGAGTACTCATGCATGCTACTTGAAAAGCGCATGTAAATGGTAAATTAGAAACTACGGCACGATGAATATAGACAGAGGTGTCATTTAATTTACTATTTGAGAATTAGCAGATTGTAGCCGCTACACTAGATCTGACAATCTCGGTGCTCTACTAGGTCTGAAAATCTCGGTGCTCTATCCCCCTCACGTCAGCTCCTCCAGGCGGCTGAGGGGATAAAATCCTAGCTTCCCCACCGCCACCACTCCCGTCCCTCTCTCCCTCCTCGTCGGCGACCTGTGTATAACATAGTATCTGCTAGCACACATGCACTTTTTTCCCACACGATCCACGAGAGGATTGAATTTCATTACCAACATGATAATGAAACAAGGAGCAAACTCGATGAGCGATAGAAAGAAAAAAAAAAGCAACAAAGTTCAGCTACTACTCGTTGCCTAGTGTTAGCGACTGTGGACGATACGAAGTAGCGGCAAGATGACTTCTTCATCTATATCCAATATAGAGGGAGAGGGAGGTGTGCGGCGGCCAAGGTGGACGTGGCGCCCGAGGGTTTATGCTGCCAAATGGGGGCTCCTACAACGCGGTGCTCCACATGACACATGCAGAATATCCACGTCATCAACCAGCCTCTACATTGACGCGGACTATCGACCAGTTCTATGAGAACCAGCTACGAAGATCGCCCGTGGGGCGTCCGGAGAGCCACATGCATGCGCTGGGATGGTATGTGAGGTGATCGATCTCATTGACATGAATGAGCATACGTACACGTAGATCACACTTTATATATACAAGGTATAGGCACATGAATGAGCACGTAAAGGCAATTCTGAGTCCGCTTTCATCCCGAACACGGTAGTGCATTCAGGAATCAACATACGTGATATACATGGGCTGAAAACAGGAATATAAACGGACAACATGGATGCACAGGTAAAAAAGGATAAGTTATGCAACGAGGCAAGAATTGCGGTAATGGCGGCAGCGAGTACAGTGGCTGCAACAAGGGACCCGGCAGCCGCTTGATTATGTCTAACAAGATTACACTTATTATCCCTCACATCGGGGCACTCCCAAACATCAACGCTACCGAGCCAACTGGATTTGAAAGAATTTGGGGCAGGGGTACCGTCAAAGTAATTTTAAGTCTTGTGCTTCTCCTCCCGACGAAGGACAAGGTTTGCACGCAGTGGGCGCTTCATGACATTGAAGAACCCCTCGTTCCTGCCATGTGGCTTGAGATCAACGGCAAATTCCCTCTCCGGGTCCTTCCACTCGAACTCCCTCAGGATGTTGGCCATAAAGTACGCCATGTGCAGCTTCGCAACGCCCATACCGGGGCACATCCAGCGACCGGCACCGAATGGCATCATCCTGATCTCTCCTGCGCTCCCTGCCCCCGCCAAAAGGCTCGTGTTCTCTCCATCACCGCCTGCCAAGAACCGTTCTGGCTTAAACTCCTTTGGGTCATCCCAGGCAGTTTTGTCTACCCCTGGACTTGCTGTCGGGAAGGCCACCACTGTGCCAGTACGAAGACGCCGGCCGTCAAGAAGCATGTGGTCACGTTTCATCACCTTGTGAACACAAGAGAGTAGAGATCGATCAATTAGCTTATTATATCCTCTAGTTGATAACAGTTCCTATTCCTAAGCTAGTCATAGGTACATACCTCTCTGAATATTGTGTGCACGGCGGGATGTAGCCAGAGCCCCTCCATGATAACAACGCTCAGATAATCCAGCTTCCCAAGAACATCCTCGCTGACTTCCTCATCGTCAGCACCCACAACAGCGTCGATCTCTCTCCGGATCGTCTCCTACATGTCTGGATTCTTCACAAGTTCCGCCATGATCCACTGCAGCTCAGTGCCTACGGCGTCCGTCCCGGCACCAAGGAACTCGGAGCACATGCCTACGAGTTCCCCGTCGACGAGACTCCATCCGTCGTCCTCGACCTGTACGTCAATGAGCGTGTCGACATAGGCAGTCGCCTCGCCAAAACGATTGCGCCGCATGTTGCGACGGGCCTGGATGAGCGGAATGTACATCTGCTCCTGGTTGCTCCGCAACGTGACTAGATTGTTCCACCGTTCATGGTCGTATATCTTAGCAACAAAGATTGGGAGCTTGGAAAAGATACTTTGCTCCGGGAAGAAATGGAAGAGGTCGTCCATGGCCTTGAACATGGCGCGGATGAGTCCCTCGTCCACGCCTTCGCCGAAGCACATCTCCACGAGCAGCCAAACATGGCGGTGCGAATGCTCTCGGCCACGAGGACTAGGCCACTGGGATTGGACTTGCACTGTTGCCTGAGGTCCTCGAGGAGACGGGAGAGGGCGCGACGGGTGCAGACTCATAGCGGTGGAGGTGCAGCGGGTGGAAGGCTTCGGAGGTGAAGTTGCGGCGAATAGTGCGCCAGAGCGGACCGTAGGGTGCGGAGCTCATGTTGTCGAAGCGGTGGCGTGAGAGCACAGCGCTCGGCACCGTGGAGGCTGGACGGTCGGAGAAGGAGCCCCCGGCGCTGCCACGGATGAGAAGGTGGTGTGCGTCAACGCGGTCACTTACGACGACATCTGGTCGTTGGACCTTCTGAACTAGAACCGTGAGGGTGTGCAGCACCATGCGAGGCCACAGCCAGAGGACGGTGAGGAGTAGCATACACTACGTCTGCAGGGACTTGTTCCTGATGGCGACAGGGTGATCGCTGTGAAGAAGCTCCAGGAGAACGCGCCGATGCCGGCCGACAAGACCTTCAAGAAGGAGGTTCAGAACGTCATGGTGCTCAAGCACGACAACATTGTGCAGCTGGTTGGGTTCTGCAGCGAGACCACCAAGAAACTGGTGCAGTTCGACGGGAGGTACATCCAGGCAGACATAACAGAGAGCTTGCTCTGCTACGAATACTTGCCTGTTGGAAGCCTTCACGACAATTTTTTTGGTACGTAATACTACAGTTCATTGTCCCTTGATAGTTAGTTTTCAAGTTTGAAGCTAGCTAAGACATTCATTTTCTGCAGTATTCAGAGTTTCCTGAACCCTTCTAGGTCCTCATAGTGTATGTTTACAGTTATTAGTATTCCAGAATGCTAACTGACCTTACCCTGATATAAATACAGGACCCAAAGCAGCCGAGGATGTCTCTTCGTCTGAACCCGGCATCGACTCGGTCACACGCTTCAAAATAATCAAGGGGATTTGCAGGGGCTTGCTTTACCTGCACAAGTTGGACATCCCCATTATCCATATGGATCTGAAGCCTGAAAATATACTGCTGGATGCAGATATGGTGCTGAAGATTGCGGATTTCGCACTCTCCAGAGTCTTTGGCCAGGAACAAACCAGATTGTGCACACAAACTGTTGTGGGATCCTAGTAAGCTTACTGTGAAGTTTGACAGCATTACTCTGTTCCTTACTATGATGTGAATCCCACTTAACTTTCAATGTTGATGTCATCCAGCGGCTATATGGGTCCAGAATATCTGTACAGAGGTGAAATCTCGGCTCAGTCCGACATATATAGTTTAGGCCTAATGATAATCGAGATCACCACAAGAGAGAAGAACTGCCCCCAAAAAGACCAGCCGTCCGCAAGAAAATTTATTGATAAAGTAAGATAAAACATTAATTGTTTGAGCTTTTAATTTTCAAATTGAGTTTTATGCTACATTTAGTTCGCAGATATAATCATCAAGCATCGTTTCTGTAGGTGCGTAAAGATTGGACACTGGAGCACATAGCATCCAAGTATGCATTGCTAGATCAAGATGGCCTCCAGCAAGTTAAAAAATGCATCGAAATTGGGTTGAAATGCGTTGAGGTTGATCGGAAATGCAGACCTCCCATAGATGAGATTGTTGACACTCTCAACGGACTACATGCAAGCCGGAAAGAAAACGAGGTAACTTAATAGGGGATAAATTAAGAATTTCTATGCTGAGATGCTTTAATTTCATAGACATGTAGAGAAATAACTTAACTTTAGTATACGTCTGCAATGGCTGATCACTTTTTTATTCTTTTGGTAATTACTGGAGGGTCACTGCTGCCCTTCTATATTCAAGATGGTGTGTATGCACAAACATATTAATTGTCAAAATCACAAGCATATTCATGTATATACATTGATATTTGAATTTTCTGATAACAAACATATTATACATATCTTTCTATAGTTATCAAACCTCTTTTTTCTAACCAAAGAAACAAGTACCTGCATGATCATAGAGTTTGTGCTAGACATTTCTGATGGCTCCAACATGATATATGAAATTTCAGGCCCCACGCGCGTCTTCAACTAGCTCGAAGCTTGGATCCTTTTTTCACGGGAAGAAATAGTGCTCCGTTATTGCTAGAAGATAGTAACTGTATTCTGGAAATAAGACTCGTAGTGCCAGTGTCAGTGTGGAAACATCTAAATGTTATTTCTTTTCTTAAATTATATATTTCGTTATTAATCATCTAAATATATACTACTGTGTCCCTGTTCATGCCTCCCCTAGGTCGAACTAGATGATAACAGTTAACTTCTAACGAGAACGTTAACGACAGTGAACACGGTATAGGCACATGAACGTGATCCACTCTCACATACGTACACTTTAATCTACTTTATATATACAAGGTATAGGCACATGAATGAGCACGTGCAGGAAATTCTGAGTGCGCCTTCATCCTGAACAAGGTAGTGCATTCAGGAATTAACATACGTGATTTACATGAGCTGAAAACCGGAATATAAACGAACAACATAGATGCACGGGTGAAAAAGGATATGCTATGCAACGAGACGAGAATTGTGATAACAATGGCGGCAGCGAGTACAGTGACTGCAACAAGGGACGCGGCATCCGCTTGATTATGTTCTACAAGATTACACTTTTATTATCCCTCACATCGGGGCACTCCCAAACAGTGGCTGAAACAATGGAATTTAGGGCAGGCATACGAAAAAGAAATTAAGTCTTCTGCTTGTGCTCCCGACGAATGACAAGGTTTGCATGAAGTGGGCGCTTCATGACAGTGAAGAACTCTTCATTCCGGCCATGCGGCTTGAGATCGATGGCAAACTCCCCCTCTGGGTCCTTCCACTCAAACTCCCTCAAGACGTTGGCCATGAAGTACTTCATGTGCAGCATCGCAACACCCATAGCGGGGCACATTCGGCGACCAGCACCGAACGGCATCATCCTGATCTCTCCTGCGCTCCCTGCCCCCGCCAAGAGGCTCGTGTTCTCTCCATCACCGCCTGCCAAGAAACGTTCTGGCTTAAACTTCTTTGGGTCAGCCCAGGCAGTTTTGTCTACCCCTGGACTTGCTGTCGGGAAAGCCACCAATGTGCCCGTACGAAGACGCCGACCGTTAAGAAGCATGTGGTCACGTTTCGTCACCTTGTGAACACAAGAGAGAAGACATCAATCGATTAGCCAATTATATCCTCTAGTATAGCAGTTAGTCGTATGTACACACCTCTCTGTATACTGTGTGCACGGCGGGATGTAGCCGGAGCCCCTCCATGATGACAGCGTTCAGATAATCCAGCTCCCCGAGAACATCCTCATTGACTGCCTCAGCGTCAGCGTCCACAACAACATCGATCTCTCTCCGGATCGTCTCCTGCATGTCTGGATTCTTCATAAGCTCCGCCATAATCCACTGCAGCTGAGTGGCTACGGTGTCCGTCCCGGCACCAACGAACTCGGAGCACATGCCGACGAGTTCCCCGTCTACAAGATTCCGACCGTCGCCCTCGACCTTGACGTCAATGAGCGTGTCGACATAGGAAGTTGCCTCACCAGAATGACCGCGCCGCATGTTGCGACGGGCCTTGATGAGCGGAATGAACATCTGCTCCTGGTTGCACCGCAACGTGACTAGCTTGTTCCACCGTTCACCGTACCATATCTTAGCAACGAAGGCTGGGAGCTCTGACGGGATACGCAGCTTCGGGAAGGACTGGACGAAGTCGCTCATGACATTGGCCATGGCGCGGATGAGTCCCTCGTCCACGCCTTCGCCAAAGCACATCTCCACGAGCAGGCCGAATATGGCGGTGCGGATGCTCTCGGCCACGGGGATTAGGCCGCTGGATTGGACTTGCACTGCTGCCTGAGGTCCTCGAGGAGACAGGAGAGGGCGCGACGGCGTGCAGACTCGTAGCGGTGGAGGTGTAGGGGGTGGAAAACTTTGGAGTTGAGGTTGCGGCGGAAGGTGCGCCAGAGCGGACCGTAGGGCGCCGAGCTCACGTTGTCAAAGCGGCGGCGTGTGAGCACGGCGCTCCCGACGGTGGAGGCCGGACGGTCGGAGAAGGATCCCCCGACGCTGCCCCGGATGAGAAGGTGGTGTGCGGCAACGCGGTCCCTTACGACGACAATGGGTCGTTGTACCTTGCGAACTAGAACGGTAACGGTGCGCACCACCTTGCCAGGCCACAGCCACAGGACGGCGAGGAGCAGCATCAAGGGCAGCAGTGCCCCAACGACGACGAGCTGATTCATGGCCACTTGTGTGTGCTACCTTCTTTCACTTGTGTGTGCTCTGGTTCTACGTACTACTGGTTTCATCTCTGTGCAGGCAAAGGGAGTCTATATATAGGGTACCACACACACATGTATGGGTACAAGCCAGAACTATAGTTGGGTCAGTAGAGCTTCAGGGTCAGTTGGGTCGACCAAATTAATGGCTTGGATGAATTCTTTATTGGTCCAAACGGCACTCAGTTTGTGTGTTGTCACTAATTAGGACAGGCTAGCCGTACATGAGATTTGCATCTTGTGTCGACATGGACACAAGTTGCATGCATGTAACAAACCAAGTACTCCCTCCGTCCCGAAATAATTGTCTTAGATTTATCAAAAAGTAGATGTATCTAGACATGAAATAAGTATAGGTACATTCATTTTTGTACAACTTTGAGACACTTATTTTAGGACGGAGGGAGTACTATGCATAACAGATACTGAATCTTTAAGGTAATTTTTTATAAGCCACGCGGTACTCGCGTGCCCTGTCACTAATTAAGACTGGCTACCCGACATGTCGCATGCATGTATTTAATCAAAAAGTATACGGTACTTGCTGCTTGTTGTTTTAATAAAGGTTATACTCCCTCCGTATCAAAATACAAGTCACACTTGCTCATTACCAACCATATGTATCTAGACATATTTTAGTGCAAGATTCATGAATCTTGCACTAGATACAGATACCACCAGAGAAAACCAATAGGAAAACGCTGTTTAACAGCCGTTCGGTGACGCGCGCGTCGTTTCATTCATCCTGTCACGTATCGCTGTTGTTTTAGTCCCAATTCCATCGAACCATCGTCCCACCCACCCGCGCGCCTCCTCGTGGCCCATTCCACCCGGTTGGTCCTAGGCTGTTCCTAGCGCATGCGCTTTCTCTCTCAGCTAGCTAGCACTCCTTCTTTTGATCTTTTCATAGCTAGCTAGCTGCTGCTCCCGTCACATGTGCACGCACCAAAATAGTTTGCCAGATCTCACTATTACTTAGCTAGCTATATGCCTCCTAAAAGTGCTACATGTGTTTGTATTTTTTATGTTATGCCTCCTAAAAGTGCTACATGTGTTTGTATTTTTTACCATTTCTATTTCTTGGTAGCATGTCGAAAATTCAAACTGCTACATAACTTGATAGTTTTTGCACCATCAGTGTTATTTTCTTGCATCACAAGGACAACAAATATGCACCATTTCTATATAAACAAGTGTAATTTCTGCTAGTATCAAATTTGCTACAAGCAATGTCATAACAATGTTACATTGGTTGACTGAATTTATTTTTAAATTTTATTTGCTGCATCGGTCTGTAACAACATGTTATATATTTCTGTGTACATTAGCTTGTGTTCGGAGTAACAATGTGTCTTTGTAGTTTTGTGCTATATACGGACTAGCTAGCAGCAGCTAGGGCTTGCACCACATGTATGGCAGTGGCAGGCCTGCATCAAGCCTACATAGGCCTTACCTCACGTCCCTTCTACTCCCTCCGTTTTTTAATATAAGATGTTTTAGGTGTGTACATGTTGTCTAGATACACACTAAAGTGAGCGAACATGCACACTAATACATGTCTATATACATTTGTGTACATTTGCATGTGGATAAATATTAAAACATCTTATATTAAAAAACGGAGGGAGTAGTATGGAGTAAAAACAGCAGCGTGCAGCTAGACAGTAGCACTGTAGTACTTGCGAGTCTTGCTCAGCTCCTCCCACGCATGCATGCGAGAAAAGTCGCACACGGATTGGGTCTCAGACAGATTGAAAGCGACGTCTCGCCAGATCGGAAAGCGACGTCTCACGCGCAGGTCACAATTTAGCTACCGCATAACGTGCATCGGACGGCTGTCGAGGTGGCTGTAGGAACGCGTCGGCACACCCGACTGACGCGTAGCGCGCGCCAAACCAATAAGGACTTATTGGTGATGTGGACCTTCTAGCTGCCTCTCTGAAGAGGCCACGAGAAAGAGTTAAAAGATTGTGCAGACCCGGTTAAAACTATTACCAAAACATGGATATTTTCAATGATTGACTCCATGTCACATGCTCAGTTCATTGATATGGTTGTGACTTTATGGGCAATTTGGTATGCAAGGAGGAAGGCTATACACGAAAATGAATTTCATAGTCCACTGTCCACTCATCTTTTCGTGAAGAGATTTATAGCTGAACTTCATATCTGTAAACCCCCAAAACCCCTGCACAGACCCGTTGTTCAGAATGCGGAACCTAGAGCCTCGGTTTGGATCCCTCCTCCTATGGGTATTGCTAAACTGAAGGTGGATGGAGCAGTAGCAAGGAATCTGAATTTTGGAGCCTATAGCGCTGTCTGCAGAGATGATGCTGGCCTATATCTTGGAGCTTCGGCTATCAATAGTTGAGGTGTTACTGATCCGACCACTCTTGAAGCTTTGGCTTGTCATGAGGCCCTCTCTCTCTCTTCAGACTTGGCTCTAAATCGGGTAATAGTTGCGACTGACAGTAAGACAGTGGTTGATAATATTCGGCAGGGAAGAGGAGGTACACATGGAAGTATCATCAAGGAGATCAAGTTGATGATGACAGAATTCACAGAATGCTCCTTTATATTTGAAGGTTAGGCAAAAAAGTATAAGGCACATTGCCTTGCAAGACACTCTGAATTTAGGTTTGGGTGGTCCCTTGTGGCTGTTAAATCCCCCTGATCTTGTACCCATTCCTGTAAACATTGTTGACCAGTAAATAAAGTGTGTTTTGCCGTAAGAAAAATTAGTACGACTTGTCATGAGGAGTGCCTTAAGAAAAATATTAGGTTTTTAATGCTACAACCTAACAAAATCTAAAGTTATACCATACTACAGCCCTAATCTCTATAAAAGTCCTCTCATTTAAACAAATTATCATCTCACAGATCTGACCAGCCTTGTTTGGTATATGCAGCTCATCTCATCTGACAGATCTGTTCAATCCTGATCAAAGTATTAATTCATAGTACAGCTTAACAGATCCATTGATCTGAGCCATAGTTGTTCGCCTGTTGCGCATCGATGGTTAAATACTCTCAATAAGGTTGTCCATGTAAATGGTATATCTATGATTGCTCGCTCTTTTACAGCAGAAAATAATTGAAAAGACACTGCATCAGATTATAGAAAAATTAAAGCATTGTTATACTAGATGCAAAGCAAGATAAGAAACAAAAGGTTGTAAGGATACATAAATATTTTGCTGCAAAAATAATACATAAAATTTAGTTCGAAATCAAACCATTAGTTGTTACCGGTGCGGGTGAGACCGGTTAATTCAATCTATGTTGATGGGCAAGAATTGCTCATATCGCAAAACTGTGGCCAATCTGTCTTGTAAATTAATATGATGTTTCACATGACCGGTAGCTCATGGATCACTATCGCCCCTTAAGAATGCCATCTGGGATTAACTTAGTATAAATGAATTTGTTCCAAACTAGTTCACTAGTAGGGAAGTGCCTTTCTGTGGATCACTTTTTGTGACGCACCAAGTAGCCATGCGCCACAAAAAAACAATTCTGTGGCGCACCAGGCCATATGCGCCACAGAAATGTCACTTTCTGTGGCGCACATGGCCCTTAAGAATGCCATCTGGGATTAACTTAGTATAAATGAATTTGTTCCAAACTAGTTCACTAGTAGGGAAGTGCCTTTCTATGGATCACTTTTTGTGACGCACCAAGTAGCCATGCGCCACAAAAAAACAATTCTGTAGCGCACCAGGCCATATGCGCCACAGAAATGTCACTTTCTGTGGCGCACCTTGCCATGTGCGACACAGAATGTGACTTTCTGTGGCGCATGGGGAGTGTGCGCCATAGAAATGTGACTTTCTGTGGCGCACATGGCCTGGTGCGCCACAGAAAGTGACATGCGCCACAGAAAGTGACATTTCTGTGGCGCATGGAGGTGGGTGCGCCACATAATTTTTTTCTCCCTTTCACGCATGCCTACCCCCCGTGGAGCGCCTTTTCAGTTCTGTAAACAAGAAAAGAAAATGATAAAAAGTTCAAAAAATAAAATCCTTTGACATGTAGTTTCGTTTTAGTGTCTAGTTGGTATAGAAATTTTGAAATATGAATTTTGACCTTTTTTGCAAAAAACAGAAAAAAAAACTTTGCAGGGGCATAACTTTTGCATACGATGTCGAAAAAATGCGTTTAATATATCAAAAAAATCGTGAGAAAAAAGGAGCTCGATTTCACTTGGGTTTACCCGGTGAACTTTTCTCAGATTCAGGAAATTCGAAAAGAGTTAAAAGTTATTTCAAAAAGAAGATTTTTTTCTACAAAATCAAAAAAATAAAAAAATTGAAAAAGAAATTCTGTGGCACACGGTGGTTGGTGCGCCACAGAATTGTTGGGCGGGATTCGAAATTTGAATCCCGCCCAAGCCCTCCTTCTCCCCTATTTTCCCCTTCTCTCCTTCTCTCCTCCACTTCTCCTCTCCTCCACTTCTCCTCTCCCCTTCTCCTCCCTCCTCCACTTCTCCTCCACTTCTCCTCTCCTCCACTTCTTCTCTCCTCCACCTCCACCTCCGGTGTCCTTCTCCACCACCTCGGCAACCTCCTCCACCTCCAACGAGCTGCGGACGGATGCTGCATCAGTAAAGATGAGTGTATGTGTGTTTGAATATTAAAGATGAGTGTATGTGTGTTTGCATATTATCAAGAATGGCAGCCCTCTGGAGACTCTCCTCATCTTAAATATACGAGGGAAAAAAGTCAAAACATCATGGATTTTCAGTTTTGATATAATACATGTCCATATGAAAAAAAGGGTATGACCATGTTTGAAGTATAAAAATTTAATGCTTTGACTCCACTTTTAAGTTCATATTTTCATATTTGTTTCAAGTGCAAATGTTACAATACGTTGTATATCTATGACATATTAATATGTACATATTTATAAAATGTAGCAAACATATTCTATGAAGCTTTGAAATACATATAAGTAATATGGAAGAAAATTACGTAATAAGTAAACAAACAACGATAAGATCATTGGGCGTAGACAGTCTCATGCAATTTTCAAATTTTGTTTGTATGTTTTATGTTAAATAAAATATGAAATACTTATATTATGAACATAGTTTTCCCGAGTAATGATATCATTTTCACCTAAAACTCTAAATATTTTGCGTGTAGCAGCTGTCAAATTTATACAAGTGCTTCTAATCTGATTTATTTAATATGTACCAGTTGTCTTTTCGTACAGAAATAGAAGGCAACACAGTTATACAATAACTTTGTATAACTAATTTCATTTATGTTTGCTAGTTTATTTAACCAATGCATGCATTTACTATACTATATGTGTTCCTGGATTGAGTGGAGGAGGTAGGAATAGTGACATGCGATGTCAAGCTTACCTATATGTAGTATTTATGCAATAAAATAAATATAACACATGTGAATAGATGGCAGCAAACCAAAGTTATTTGATGTCAAGCGATATCACATACAGCACGTAGCTCTTCCACTGCCTAGATTGCCCACTCTTTCTGCATTTACTATACTAAACGTTTACCATGTTTAACTAATCTTAAAGTGTTTGAACAATAGGTACGCAGGAATAATGCATCATCAGCTTTAAATGGTCACACAGATGCCGAGCTAGAAGAACTTATTTTGAAGTGTGGAGGTCTTCCCAAAGTGATAGTTTCTATAGCTGCCTTACTGGCCACACAAACTGTAACATTGATGGATACTGTGCGCTCGTTGAATCACAAATTTATGCATGGTCTGGAGACTAATCCGGAGTATGATAGTTTGCGCGGCCTATTTAACTAGATGTATAACTACTTCCGTACCTGCCCGGATTCCCTCAAGCCATGTATCTTCTACCTATCAATTTTTCCTCGAGGTCAGAACATTCGGCGAAGGCGACTAGTAAGGAGGTGGATTGCAGAAGGTTACTCCAGAGACAGTAAAGAAGAATCCGCGGTGGATAAAGGGGAGAAATTGTTCTCCCAGCTCGTTGATCTGAGCATAATCCAGCAGATACCACAGTTAGTCACTACTGCATTCAGTGACACAAGGATGGTCGCGTGCCAGGTCAATGGCTTCATCCGCGAGTACATCACCTCAAGAACAATGGAAGAGAACCTTGTGTTTGAACTTGGGGAGAATTGTGTCCAAACCACTCAACGCACTGGGCATCATCTTATGATATTGGAAAGCTGGGATAGAGACCGAATTGTGTTTGAGAGCATTGACTTCTCACGTCTACGGTCACTGACAGTGTTTGGAAAATGGGAATCATTCTTAATCTTTAAAAGCATGAGGCTGCTTCGGGTGCTTGATCTGGAGAATGCATCGGGTGTGAAGGATGAAGATCTCAAGACGATGGTGTAGCAGATGCTTCGCCTCAAGTTTCTCTCTTTAAGAGGACGAAGTGAGATCTTCCGTCTGCCAAATTCGCTAGGTAATCTTAGGCAGCTGCAGACTCTGGATGTGAGACATACCTCCATAGTCACATTACCAGCAAGCATCGGCAAGTTAAAGAAGCTACAGTTTATCCGTGCCGGCACCAAAGTCCTAGCATCAACACCAATGGCCTCATCTAGCAGGTTTCCAGATGTCCGCAAAGGTCGTGGCCTAGGTGGTGTTAAGGTACCAAAAGCGATTGGAAAACTGACGGCGCTGCACACACTCGGTGTTATTAATGTTGGTGCTTCAGGAGGGAAGGCCGTTGTGGAAGAACTCAAGAAGCTAACCCAATTGCGGAAGCTCGGAGTGTCTGGCATCAACAAGCATAACAGCAAGGAGTTCTTTCTTTAAACCGCAGGTCTTATTCATTTGGAATCCTTGTTAGTGCAGTTCGACAACGACAGTCAAAGTTGCTTGGATGACGACTCCCTGTCTTGGAAGAACCTAAAGAGTCTTACACTATATGGGCTCCAAGACATGTTGCCACTAGGAAACCCTCTAAGCAAGCTCAGTAAGTTGGATCTGGAGATGGACACTTTACAGAAAAATGTCATGGGGTTCCTAGCCAAGCTACCAGAGCTATGCATTGTACACCTTCGAGTCAAACAGCTTGAGGATGGCAGGCTCCATTTTCATGCCCAGTTGTATGGCGAGGAGTTGGACACCTTCGAGAAGGTGAAGATCCTCGAGGTCACTTGCAGGTCAAGCAAGTTGCATGTAATCTTTGGGTCAAAATCAATGAAGAAACTTGATCAGCTCGAGATTGACTGCACCACTGCGTTATATCAGCTTACCGGCCTGAATGACCTATCTGAACTGAAGGAAGTCTTGCTTAAGGGTACAACTGATGCAACAATCAAGACAGAATTCGAGAGGCAGCTCATCAGCCATCCAAAGAAACCTACTGTGAAGCTTGGCTGAACTACACGCTCGTCCTGAAGGATTGACATTTTCCTTAATCATTTCCCTCTGTTTTCAGTTATCACTAGTATGTTTGCGTTTGTTTTGTATATGGCTTGTGTTCTTATTGATTAGAAACATGTATTTTCTTAAAATACTGCATGAAGTCTTCTACGCGTACATGGATTTGGTTGATGTGATAATGGTAGCTAACATGAAATAATTTGGTGGAGTTACAAGACATTTTTTCTATCTAAATAGTTTGTTGGAGTTGGACGATGTTCAGATTTGTTTGTGAATGTTCAGATCCGTTTTCTTACTGTTTTGATCATCGGCATGATCATAGTGCAGTAGTTGTTAATAATCTCACATTCTCACATCATTGTTTTAGTTCATTTGTCACTATTGTGCATCACATTTCCAATGCTGTTATCAATTGGATAATCTTCAGACAAGGAAGTTAAAATTGAACTGCATCTGTCAGACATTCAGAGAGAAAATGAGAGAAGAGGTACTCTGTAACACCCGTCATACTTCATGGACCGCCCTTGGGTGATGGGCTGATGACTCGGCTCCGGCCCAACACATGGAGCCTTGGATATGGAACGATAAAAGAGAGAGGAGGTCAACTGGAGAGGAGATGGAATGAAATGAATGGTCTGGACTTCTCATCTCTCTGCTCCCGTTCCTCATCTCCTGCTTCTGTTCCCCTTCCTCCTGCTTTGCTGATTCCTCACCCTTGATTCCCTTGTACCCCAAATTGTATCCAAATACTGTTGTGGATTGAGTTGTTCGTCACACTCTCGTGTTTGGGTCGTGACAATTTGGTAATCAGAGCCTTCAAAATCCTCCAAACAATTCCCACGAAATTTGGCTTCCCATCGCTCCGATCTTGCACCAAGTTTCATTGCCCTTGATTCACTCTCCATCTAGGTCGCATCCCTACCCAGAGCCCCCAAAAATCCACAAAAAAATACCCACCCCATTTACTGCCGACCACGTGTTCGATGAAATGTCGAGCTCCGTGAAAGTGTTCGCCGGCGGCGTTCTTCGCGTCACAGTCAACCAGGTGTATCATTCCGTCACGGAGGAAGTGTTGCATCAGGTATTCAAGGCATATGGAGTGGTGCAGATCAATGTTTCCGAGAGAGCCGACCATGTGGAGGCGGAGGTTCAGCTTCAAACCAGGGAGGGAGCAGCACAAGCTCTTGCCTTGCATGGTCGTTACATCTACGAGCGTTCCTGCTTCCTGGACATTCAGGATGTTTCACCGGTTGCCCCATCGGCCAAGAGTGACATGGATGAGCTCTACCACCAGATCCGTGACCAGCTACTCAAGTTGTCGGCGATGATGTGCACAGCGTCAAGGAGCACTAGTTCTTCCTCGCCGGAGATCACCACCGAGGAGTCGGGACTCGAGCATGAGCACACCCACAGCGACATCTTGCCCAAGGTCGCCATCCCCGTGGTGTGTGGCGCAGACCAGGGCGTCATTGCCGCCAACCCCAGAAGCCTTGCGGCTCCCACGCCTACCACATACTTGATGGTGTGCCCGAGCAGCGATGCAACCGTGGATGTATTCCCCAAGCTTGCTGCCTCGACGGAGAGCGACAAGGACCTCAACCACGACACCGTCAGTGTCGCTGCACTGGCACCCGCCACCTACTCGACAGGTGGCCTGGAACATGGTCGTGACTGCGACAGCCCCGCGCCAATGTCCCTGATCCTATGGACCATGAGCCCATCATCCACAACTTGTCCACATTCTTCTTCGGACTGGAACGTCTCTGCTAGAGATGTGCCGCGGCCACTGCCATGGCCGTCTTTTCCGTGTGCTGGAGACGGCAAGAAGCGGCTAACGTACTCATGGCCTGCTACTGAAGGTACTCTGCTCAGCTTGCAGCCGAAACCCCCTTGGGTGTACTCTTTCCAGGCTTTGTGGAGTAAAGGGTCAAGATGCTGGGAGCATTTGTTTACAAGTGGTAACCTGAATCTACATATGAACTGGTATCTAGGTGTTATGTTGCAGTCAGCCAATGGATGCTTACCGTGGGAACAATTGGGGTTTCACAAGATCAGCTCAGTTTGCAAGACAACCTATACTGCTGAACACCAATGGGACCCTGGAATCCTTATGGGAATCTTTCATGTGCCATATCCGCCCTGTTTTCAGCAAGTGTGTATGTTCGGTTCGAGCACTGACAACAACTTATGCTTATTGCTGGAAGGGTCCTCATATGACACTTGCTCTCTGTTATCAGTGTCAGATGGACTGTTCAGGAAGGCTGCAGGACATTCATGCAAGAATGATCACAAGGACAGTTCCTACTGCCATTATGTAGTGCGCCATGGCACTAGTTTGATCACTCTGTTCTTGCCTGCATGTGTTGTCTTCAGTATGGTAAATCAACTGAAGCGTTATTTGAGTGGTGCGCTACTGGGATTTCAGACCAATACAAACATGCAAGCCTTAGATGATGAACCAAGAGGAACATGTGTTGAACTGCCGTTCTTAGTGGGCTACCTCTATACAAGGATGATATGGTCTCTCGCATGGCTGTTCAATTATCATGGTGAATTTGTACATACAGACTGTCGGATGACCAAAGCATCACAGTATACAATGGAAGAGCAGCAGAAGTTTGGTGGAGTTCATCCGAGTAGCAGTGCTAGCATTCACCTGGGCGTGTGTCAGCTGCATGATGATTTTGTAAAATCTGGGTGCGTTGATGCAGTTACACATCATTTGGGCGTGCAATGCTGTCTTGACATAGAGCAGACTTGGGAATTGAGTGGCGCTGAAATCATTGGAGCTCAGTACAAGGAGCATGATGGAGAGGATACTGCCCTCGTACTGGGGCATGAGCATAACACTATTGTGTTTGTGGTGATTCCAGAACTTGTCTCGGCACTAGCAGGACTACACCGGCTTGATATTTTGACTGTTCTTACACCTCAAGGCGTGTACTCGGTAGCTCTCATGCCTGCTGTGACTTGTGTCGAGCTCTTGGATGCACACGCACAATGGGATCCCGGCAGGTTCTTGTCAACCAATTGTGGTGACAACAAGACAAATCATCGTGAGCGTGCACAAAGGCTGCAGAGGATAGTCGCTGAAGAATATAAATTGATCATGGGCATAAATGCCTCACCTGCACCATGGGATCCAGGTACAGTACCTATTCGTGTCAAGGCTCGAGGAACTCCATGTCGATGTGGGAGCTTCAAACTGTTGCAACATGCGCATGCCATTGCTTGGGGACAAGCAATGTTTTGTCGGTGCGGTAGTGTAACACCCGTCATACTTCATGGACCGCCCTTGGGTGATGGGCTGATGACTCGGCTCCGGCCCAACACATGGAGCCTTGGATATGGAACGATAAAAGAGAGAGGAGGTCAACTGGAGAGGAGATGGAATGAAATGAATGGTCTGGACTTCTCATCTCTCTGCTCCCGTTCCTCATCTCCTGCTTCTGTTCCCCTTCCTCCTGCTTTGCTGATTCCTCACCCTTGATTCCCTTGTACCCCAAATTGTATCCAAATACTGTTGTGGATTGAGTTGTTCGTCACACTCTCGTGTTTGGGTCGTGACATACTCACCGCTGGTGGCCGCATGGCCGAAGGCATGTAGAAGAAGATCCACCGCCGGCTCCTGCCACCCCCATCGGCAGCCGCTGTCCTGTCACCGCCGCCGTCGCCGCTCCCCTCCGCAACCGCTGTCCTTTGCACCGCCGTCGTTGCTGGCCGGCCGGCCGGCCTCCCGCACGACATTCAGACGTCGTCAAGGCGCGCGCACCGCGGACTTGATCACCCGCTTTCGCCGGAGGGCCACCAGCCAGCCGTCCGCCGTAATCCACCGCCTTCATCGCCGGAGTTTTTTTTCTTTTTGAGATTTCATCGCCGGAATATATCGAGTTGCGGGATGTGGGCCGTACGGACAGATCGAGATAGTGGGCTGGCCGAGCATAGCTGACATGGCCTACACACAAAAATTGTGAGCTCGGGCTACAGTAGATCATTTTAAAAAACTAGTAATGTGCACGTGCAATGTCCGGTTCTTTTACCAAAAAAAGTAGTTGCCATCAAATATGTATATGTGAAGTGTAAAAAAATTATACTTTGACAAAGTATCAGTAAAGTTTTGGACATTCGTTATAAATAAAAATTATGCGATAATTGTAATCTTCCTCGCAACGATATATTATACAATGGAAAGTATTTCTCTCAACGATTTTAAACCTTGTAACATTTTAGCGTTGAAGAATGATTAAAGTATCATCTTTCGAAACTATCACCTCCAGTCTCATGATCATGCCATAGTCTATTGATAACAATTGGTGATATATGTAGCACAAACACATGATTGGGGAAGTGAGGAAAATGTCTTGAAGATAAACACAATAATTTTTTGTTTGATTGTGAGCACATTTATGAACATGAACATAAAGGATGGTAAACACCTTCTCCTCACATAGTCACACAAACAATACACTATCCAATGAAAATAAGCCGATCAAAACGTGCAACACATATTGTAAAGAACTATAATCCCACTATTAATAGTATTGCACGCCACCATAGCATCCTTCCCCCACATACTCCACAGAAATTCCAATCGATATTGATGCAATAGTATTGCACGCCACCACAACATCTGTTAGCAATACGTGATCACCCAGGATACCAATACGTGTACTCCAAGGATACCAAAACCCTAAGCCCTATGTCGGTTCTCCATGTACTTTATATACGATGTAATCCCCTCTGTTTAGATCAATACAATCAAGAGTTATCTCAATTATCATGGTATCAGACGCCTAGGTTATTCCGCACCTAGATGGCTGATACGTCCATTTTGCATCACTATTTTATATCATAATTTACTGTTATTCATTGATGTATTTCATATTTTAGAGATGATACTTATGATATTTTACCTGTTTTGCATGTTTCATCATTATTGGAGGATTATTCACCGGAGTCAGGATTCTGCTGGAAAAAGCGTCGTCAGGATACAATATTTCTGGAGATCAAAAATTCTAGAAAAATATACAGAAGCTGCTATTTTGTCAGATGACGGAGGAAGCCAAAAGGGGAGGCCAAGGTGGGCCACCATGGGCCCTCCCCACCCCGTGGCGCGACAGGGCCCACAGGCGCGCCGCCATGTGGGGAGGGAGCCCTGGCCCACCTCAGCCATCGCCCTTTCGCATACTTCATCGTCCAGAAACCCTAAGACCGGGGGGATCATCGAGGATAGACAGCGCCGCCTCCTCGAGGCGGAAAACACCAGAGAGAGAAAAGCTCTCCGGCAGGGAGAAATCTGCCGGGGAAATTCCTTCCCGGAGGGGGGAAATCGTCGCCATCGTCACCGTCATCGAGCTGGACTTCATTGGGATCATCATCACCATCATCTCCACCGCCGACACCGTCATCTCCACCGCTCCACTCCGTTCCGCTGTAACATCTAGGGTTGAATCTTGTGTATTTCATAGGGGAAACTTTCCCGGTGTTGATTACTCCTTGTGGTTGATGCTATTGAGTGAAACCGTTGAATTAAGGTTTATGTCCAGATTGTTATTCATCATTATATCACCTCTGATCATGATCCATATGATGTCTTGTGAGTAGTTCGTTTAGTTCTTGAGGACATGGGTGAAGTCTAAATGTTAGTAGTGAATTATGTTGAGTAATATTTAATGGTTTGATATTTAAGTTGTGGTGTTATTCTTCTAGTGGTGTCATGTGAACGTCGACTACATGACACTTCACCTTTATGGGCCTAGGGGAATGCATTGTGTATTCGTTTGCTAATTGTGGGGTTGCCGGAGTGACAGCAACCTGAACCCCCGTTGGTATATCGATGCATGAGGGATAGCAGGATCTCAGAGTTTAAGGCTGTGGTTAGATTTATCTTAATTACTTTCTTGTATTTGCGGATGCTTGCAGGGGTATAATCACAAGTATGTATTAGTCCTAGGAAGGGCGGTGCATTAGCATAGGTTCACCCACACAACACTTATCAAAACAATGAAGATTAATCAACTATATGAAGCGAAAGCACTAGACTAAATTCCCGTGTGTCCTCAAGAACGTTTGGTCATCATAAGTAAACAAACCGGCTTGTCCTTTGCTGTAGAAAGGATTGGGCCACTCGCTGCAATTATTATTCCGCATTTTACTTACTTGTATTTTATTTATCTGCTATATCAAAAACCCTAAAAACTTGTCTGTGAGCATTTACAGTGAATCCTTCATCGAAACTGCTTGTCAACACCTTCTGCTCCTCGTTGGGTTCGACACTCTTATTTATCGAAAGTACTACGATACACCCCCTATACTTGTGGGTCATCAAGACTATTTTCTGGCGCCGTTGCCGGGGAGTGAAGCGCTATTGGTAAGTGGAATTGGTAAGGAAAACTCTTACTGTACGTGCTGTTTTTATTTCTGCCTGCTGCTATATTTCATTATGGAGAGGTCTTCTCTTGAATTCCTATTTGGAAAATCTACTACTACTGCAAAGGTAGTGGATGAGGCGCCAGGTGAGCAAGTAATTCCATATAAAATACCTATGAAAATTATTGAACGTGTTACGAATAACCGCTATGAAGGGGATGGAACTGTCCATCCTGGAGATCATTTACTGTTTTTACATGAATTATGCGAGTTGTTCAAGTGTGCAGGTATTTCTATGGATGAAGTTAAGAAGAAACTATTCTCTTTGTCGCTGTCTGGTAAAGCGGCACATTGGTATAAACTGCTGAAGAATGGGCGTTCTCTTGATTGGAAGGAAATTATGCCTCTATTTTATTCTAAATTCTATCCTCCAAGTGAAATTCACAAAGACCGAAACCGCATATATAACTTCTGGCCTCATGATGGAGAGAGTATTGCCCAAGCGTGGGGGAGATTGAAGTCATTAATGCTCAAATGCCCCATTCATGAGCTTCCTGGTAATGTCATTATTGATAATTTCTATGCAAGACTTTCTTTTCAAGATAAAACCTTGCTAGATACTGCTTGTTCTGGATCATTCAGCGCAACAAAGAAGGTTTAAATGGGACCTTCTTGATCGGATTCAGGAGAATACTGAAGGATGGGAGAACGACAAAGGTAGAGAGTCAGGTATAAAATATGATTATGAATGCATTAAAGCTTTTATGGATACTGATAAATTTCGAAATATGAGTGCTGCTTATGGTCTTGACTCTCAAGTTGTTGCAAATTTTTATAAAGCCTTTGCCTCTCATTTCGAATTGCCTAGGAAGAGTTTTAATAAGTATCATGAACCTTATAAAGATAAAACTGATTTACCTATAGGTAGATGTATTGAAGTTAAAACTGTTGATCACATTCTTCCTGAAGCTTATATTGAAAAAATTCCTTTTCCTGCTAAAGTGAAGGAACATTCTGTTATAACTAGTGTGGTTAACAAAAGTGCAAAGAAACCTATAGAACCTGATGAGCAAATAACTGTTGAACCTGCTGTAGCGATAATTAAGGACCTTGTAACTGAAAGTGTAGAAGATGGGCACATCATTTCTGTGAAGATGCTTCTAATATTGTTTCGCATCCTAGTAAATCTAGGAAGGCTAGTGTTCCTATGCTTTCTGTTAGAATAGGTGATCATTGTTATTATGGTTTATGTGATATTGGTGCAAGTTCCAGTGCTATTCCTTATGAGCTTTACAGGGAAATCATGCATGAAATTGGTTCTTGTGAACTTGAAGAGATTGATGTGGTTATTCGGCTAGCTAATAGAGAAACTATTTCTCCTATTGGTATTGTTCGAGATGTGGAAGTTTTATGTGGTAAGATTAAATATCCTGCTGATTTTCTGGTACTTGGTTCTGCTGCTAGTAAAACTTGATCTTTTGGTAAATTTCTCTAAATTTTGATTGCAAGAAAATTTTGACTAAATTTGCTGGTGAATCTTATGAGTTTAATTTCTCTAAATTTGCCAAAACTCCTTATGAAACCGAATTGCCTAATGAGGATTTTAGAGTTGAACAGCTTGCATCTATTGCTCTTGCTCCTAATGATCCTTTGCAGCAACATTTGGAGGATCACGAGAGTGAAGTCTTTAGGGAAGAAAGGAATGAGCTTGACGAAATTTTCTTTCGTCAACCCATTCTTAAACATAATTTACCTGTTGAAGATTTAGGTACAACACCACCACCAAAGGAAGATCCTGTTTTTGATTTGAAACCTTTACCTGATAATCTTAAATATGCTTATATTGATGATAAGAAAACATATCCTGTTATTATTAGTTCTAAGCTTTCAGGTTTTGAAGAAGAAAGATTATTGGAAATATTGAAGAAACACCGAGGAGCTATTGGATACACTCTTGATGACTTGAAGGGGATTTCCCCTCTATTTGCCAACACGCCATCAATATGGAAGATGATGCAAAGCCTGTTGTTGAACATCAACGTCGTCTAATTCCTAAAATGAAGGATGTGGTAAGAAATGAGGTATTGAAACTTCTTGAAGCTGGTATTATATATCCTATTGCTGATAGTAAATGGGTAAGTCCTGTGCATTGTGTTCCTAAGAAAGGAGGGATTACTGTTGTACCAAATGATAATGATGAGCTCATCCCTCAAAGAGTAGTTGTAGGATATAGAATGTGCATTGATTTTCGGAAAGTTAATAAAGTTACTAAGAAAGATCATTACCCTTTACCTTTCATTGATCAAATGCTAGAAAGGTTATCTAAGAATACTCATTTTTGCTTTCTTGATGGTTATTCTGGGTTTTCACAAATTGCTGTTAGAGCTAAAGATCAAGAGAAAACCACTTTCACTTGTCCTTATGGAACTTATGCTTATAGGCGTATGCCTTTCGGTTTATGTAATGCCCTGCTACTTTTCAAAGGTGCATGTCTGCTATTTTTCATGGCTTTTGTGAAAAGATTGTAGAGGTTTCATGGACGATTTTTCCGTCTATGGGAATTCTTTTGATAATTGTTTGCGAAACCTTGATAAAGTTTTGCAGAGATGTGAAGAAACTAACCTTGTTCTTAATTGGGAGAAATGCCACTTTATGGTTAATGAAGGAATTGTTCTGGGACATAAAATTTCTGAGAGAGGTATTGAAGTTGATAGAGCTAAAGTTGAAGCAATTGAGAAAATGCCCTATCCCAGGGATGTAAAAGGTATTCGTAGTATTCTTGGTCATGCTGGTTTCTATAGAAGGTTTATTAAAGATTTCTCTAAAATTTCGAAGCCTCTTACTAATCTTCTTCAAAAAGATGTACCTTTTGTTTTTGATGATGATTGTAAGGAAGCTTTTGAAACTTTGAAAAAGGCTTTAACTACTGCCCCTGTAGTCGAACCACCTGATTGGAATTTACCTTTTGAAATTATGTGTGATGCTAGTGATTTTGCTGTAGGTGCTGTTCTTGGACAGCGAGTAGATAAAAAGTTGAATGTTATTCATTATGCTAGTAAGACTCTTGATGCCGCTCAAAGAAATTATGCTACTACTGAAAAAGAGTTCTTAGCTGTAGTTTTTGCATGTGACAAGTTTAGACCTTATATTGTTGATTCAAAAGTCACGTTCATACCGATCATGCTGCAATTAGGTACCTTATGGAAAAGAAAGACGCTAAGCCAAGGCTTATTAGATGGGTGCTCTTTTACAAGAATTCGATTTACATATTGTAGATAGGAAAGGTGCTGATAACCCTGTTGCTGATAATTTGTCTAGATTGGAAAATATTGCTTATGATCCGTACCTGTTAATGATAGTTTTCCAAATGAACAATTGGCTGCAATAAAGGTGAGCTCGCGAGATAGTCCTTGGTATGCTGATTATGCTAACTTTATTGTTTCCAAGTACTTGCCTCCAACCTTTTCAGCTCAGCAAAGAAGGAAATTCTTTTATGACTTGAGGCATTATTTTTGGGATGACCCACACTTATATAAAGAAGGAGTGGATGGTATTATGCGAAGATGTGTCCCAGAATATGAACAACAAGAGATATTGAGAAATGTCATGGTAGTGTTTATGGAGGACATCACGCCGGAGATAGAACCGCACAAAAGGTTCTACAATCAGGTTTTTATTGGCCAACTCTCTTTAAAGATGCAAGAAAGTTTATTTTATCTTGTGATGAATGTCAAAGAGTTGGTAATATCTCTAGACGCAATGAAATGCCTATGAATTATACTCTTGTTATTGAACCGTTTGATTGTTGGGGATTCGACTTCATGGGTCCTTTCCCTTCTTCAGAAGGTAACACTCATATACTTGTTGCTGTTGATTATGTTACTAAGTGGGTGGAAGCCATACCTACAAAAAGTGCTGATGGTGAAACCTCTTTGAAAATGCTTTTAGATGTTATTTTCCCTAGGTTTGGAGTACCTAGATATCTTATGACTGATGGAGGTTCTCATTTTATTCATGGTGGTTTTAGAAAGACCCTTGCTAAATATGGTATTAATCATAGAATTGCTTCAGCTTATCATCCTCAAACTAGTGGGCAAGTAGAATTATCAAATAGAGAAATTAAATCTATCTTGCAAAAGACTGTTAATAAATCTAGAAAAAATTGGGCTAGTAAGTTGAAGGAAGCTTTGTGGGCTTATAGAACTGCTTATAAAAATCCTATGGGTATGTCTCCTTATAAAATGGTTTATGGAAAAGCTTGTCATTTGCCTTTAGAATTAGAGCACAAAGCTTATTGGGCTGTGAGAGAGCTTAATAAAGATTTTAAACTTGCCGGTAAGAAAAGGTTGCTCCAATTGAGTTCTTTAGATGAATGGAGAAGTGAAGCCTATGAAAATGCTAGACTTTTAAGGAGAAAGTTAAGAAATGGCATGATAGAAGAATTATTAAAAGAGATTTAATGTTGGAGATAAAGTTCTATTGTATCGTCTCGTCTCAGATTTTTTGCAGGAAAATTACTCTCAAAATGGGAAGGACCTTATGTCATTGTGGAGGTGTATCGTTCAGGGGCAATAAAGATTGCTTCGCTGAAAGATGACGCTACACAAGTGGTGAATGGACAAAGACTCAAACATTATATTTCTGGAGATTCTTATAATGAAGACGTTGATGTTATTCGAGTGGTGACTCCGAAACTTTCATCAAAGATCAAATTGGTGGGACTGCTGAGTCTGATTTCGAGTAGGTAACAGTTTTGGTAAGAAAAAGTTCGCGTTTAACTTTCTGAACAATATTTTTGTTATTTATATTAAATATGGAAAATTACGAGATCGAAACGGGTGGAAAAGGTGCCCGAGGGCACCTCCCCACCTGGTGGCGCGGGCCCACCCCTGGCCGCGCCACCATATGGGGAGGCTCCTCGGAGCCCTTCTCCGACCCGGTTTCTCTCCCGTACCTTCCTTTTGTCGTGAAAGTTTTGCTATATAATCCCCCGGACCCCGAGGTCCGTATATCACCTTTTCGTCGTGTTTTGTTTCGAGCTGTTTTGTCCAGATGTCGTCTCAGGGTTCATCCTCAGAAGATTACGCAATGCGTCGTAGACGTGAGCTCCTCCAGGATCTTGATCAAGGAACTTTCGTCGGATGGGCGGAAGAGGAAAGGGTCACGGCAAGGCGAAGGAGATGGATGAGAGCGTCAAGGAGGAAGTGAAGAAGATGTCATCAACAAAAAGAGAGCGGCAAGCTGCAGGATTAAAGAGAGCAAGCCAATCTTGTGGGATCGGTTAACACTCGACGTGCTTTTTCTCATAACTTGCAGGGACCTTTACCACCTGCCCCTGGCCTCAGCTCTTTCCCTGCTGTGGAGGAAGCTCTTCGGGTCACCGATGAGTTTTGTGATCAATATCGTGTTCTGAGAATGGAAGTGGAGATACTTCAGGAGGAGAACAGCCGACTTCGCAGAATGTTGGAGCGTTTCCTCACTCCCATCATGGTTGTTCCACCATCGCCACCGAAGGAGTAATTCATCATTGGTATTGGCATCCCCTTGGCTTGTTCCAAGCTTGGGGGGAGTGCCGCGGTATCACATCATTATCTTTTACCTTTTTACTTTTCAGTCAAGTCATATCATGAGTAGAGAAGTTATCATATAGGATGGTTTGCAGTGTGGAAGTATCTCTCCTTTAGTTGGTTGTCTATGTATCCCTTTGTGTGAGTTGCCGTTATGAAATATTAATGAGAAGTTTCATCTTTTACTTTCTGCACTTCTTATTTTAGTTTGCAATTTCTGTCATATGAATGATCTTGTTGTTAGTATTGGCATCACTTTGGGAGTATTTAGTGAATCAATTTGGTTTTGGCAAACTTGCATTGGTCAGTAGCAACAATACTTTGAGGCTTAAGTAGAAAGAGGGAAGTGCATGTAGATATATTATTCATTATCTTTCTTCTTGTTGGCTAATGAGCTTAGTATTCTCAAGTTAAATTATTTGTGCTTACAAGGAAGATTGCATGATTGTTTTTACTATATATATGTTTGTTTGCATCCGTCAACTCTTATGCTTGCTACCTAGCCTTGCTAACCGAAACCTGTACTGAGAGGGACTACTTCTCGTGCATCCAAAACCTTGAGCCAAACCCGTGCCATTTGTGTCCACCATAACTACCTATTATGTGGTATTTTGCGCCATCCAAGTAAATACTTCATGTGCTACCTTTAAACAATTCAAAACTTATTACTCCTTATTTTGTGTCACTGTTTATTAGCTCATGAGGGTTATGTAGAGTTTCTCTATCACTCTTGTCAGACAGACTTTCACCTTTGGACTAGTGGCATATACATCCGCTTATCTAATAACTTGCAAAAAGAGCTGGCAAATGGGGTGCCCAGTCCCAATTAATTATAACTTTAACCATTTGATTCTCTTCGCATGTTTGCCAATGATTTATCAAAAGCAAATTCCAAAATGTTAAACTTTATCAAATAGGCACTCCTCCATGGTATGTGATTGTTGGAAGGCACCCGAGGATTCGGTTAGCCATGGCTTGTGTAAGCAAAGGTGGGGAGGAGTGTCAAACCAACTTATAATATGCATGTGTAAACAAAAGAGAAGAGGGATGATCTACCCTTAGGTAGAAATGACGTCCTTCATGGGAGCCGCTCTTGAAAGTCTGGTTGACAAGGGGATAGTGTTTTCTTTACTACGATTCGTTGACAACGACATACATAGCTCAAACATATATTTTATACTCTCTATATGATTTCAAAAATATAAAAAGCTCTAGCACATGATTTAATCCCTGCTTCCTCTGCGAAGGGCCTATCTTTTACTTTCATGTTGAGTCAGTAAACCTATTCCCCTCTATCTCAAGCAAGCATTTGAGTTGTTGTGATTCAATCATCTATATGTTATTACTTGCATCATGTCTTTTATCCTTCCTTGTTTAGCACAAGTCTTTTATCTGAATGAATGCAACTTTGAAAGTTATCAATGATTGTAAGGAGACCGTTGTAGTTGAGCATGCAAGTCTGCAATATAAGCTCTAATATAAAGACTCTGATCGAAAGATAAGTACAATCTGTTAATTGTTCTCTGACCAAGAACGAAGTTTGCCATCACCAATTATGATTCCTTTGTGCACCTTTATTTGTGATTTCCCTTTACTTGTTTCAAGTTAAGTCATATGAGAGGGAGTTGTTATCTAGAATGGCTTGTGTGTAATAAATGTGATGCTTCTTGTCCGTATTTTATTTATCGACACTTCACTCCATAAACATGTGGTCTTGTTTACCGAGCTCAGTTTTCGCTTGGGGACAAGCGAGGTCTAAGCTTGGGGGGAGTTGATACGTCCATTTTGCATCACTATTTTATATCATAATTTATGTTATTCATTGATATATTTCATATTTAGAGATGATACTTATGTTATTTTACCTGTTTTGCATGTTTCATCATTATTGGAGGATTATTCACCGGAGTCAGGATTCTGCTGGAAAAAGCGTCGTTAGGATACAATATTTCTGGAGATAAAAAATTCTAGAAAAATATACAGAAGCTGCTATTTTGTCAGATGACGGAGTAAGCCAAAAGGGGAGGCCAAGGTGGGCCACCATGCAAAAGGGGAGGCCAAGGTGGGCCACCATGGGCCCTCCCCACCCCGTGGCGCGGCAGGGCCCACAAGCGCGCCGCCATGTGGGGAGGGAGCCCTGGCCCACCTCAGCCATCGCCCTTTTGCGTACTTCATCGTCCAGAAACCCTAAGACCGGGGGATCATCGAGGATAGACAGCGCCGCCTCCTCGAGGCGGAAAACACCAGAGAGAGAAAAGCTCTCCGGCAGGGAGAAATCTGCTGGGGAAATTCCTTCCCGGAGGGGGGAAATCGTCGCCATCGTCACCGTCATCGAGCTGGACTTCATTGCGATCATCATCACCATCATCTCCACCGCCGACACCGTCATCTCCACCACTCCACTCCGTTCCGCTGTAACATCTAGGGTTGAATCTTGTGTATTTCATAGGGGAAACTTTCCCGGTGTTGATTACTCCTTGTGGTTGATGCTATTGAGTGAAACCGTTGAATTAAGGTTTATGTCCAGATTGTTATTCATCATTATATCACCTCTGATGATGATCCATATGATGTCTTGTGAGTAGTTCGTTTAGTTCTAGAGAACATGGGTGAAGTCTAAATGTTAGTAGTGAATTATGTTGAGTAATATTTAATGGTTTGATATTTAAGTTGTGGTGTTATTCTTCTAGTGGTGTTATGTGAACGTCGACTACATGACGCTTCACCTTTTATGGGCCTAGGGGAATGCATTGTGTATTCGTTTGCTAATTGTGGGGTTGCCGGAGTGACAGCAACCTGAACCCCCGTTGGTATATCGATGCATGAGGGATAGCAGGATCTCAGAGTTTAAGGCTGTGGTTAGATTTATCTTAATTACTTTCTTGTATTTGCGGATGCTTGCAGGGGGTATAATCACAAGTATGTATTAGTCCTAGGAAGGGCGGTGCATTAGCATAGGTTCACCCACACAACACTTATCAAAACAATGAAGATTAATCAACTATATGAAGCGAAAGCACTAGACTAAATTCCCGTGTGTCCTCAAGAACGTTTGGTCATCATAAGTAAACAAACCGGCTTGTCCTTTGCTGTAGAAAGGATTGGGTCACTCGCTGCAATTATTATTTCCGCATTTTACTTACTTGTATTTTATTTATCTGCTATATCAAAAATCCCTAAAAACTTGTCTGTGAGCATTTACAGTGAATCCTTCATCGAAACTGCTTGTCAACACCTTCTGCTCCTCGTTGGGTTCGACACTCTTATTTATCGAAAGTACTACGATACACCCCCTATACTTGTGGGTTATCAATGGCGCCTCCGCCAAAACCTCCGCCGCCGCCGCACCGGCTCTTCACCCTTGAAGAGTTCCGCGCCGCCGGCCCTCTTCCACCTCCAACCTCCACTTCTTTCCAACATCCCATGCAACCAGCTGCAATCTCTTTAGCTGACTCCGTCGCCGATGTCTCTCCGTTCATCCCCGTAGTGCTCGATCTCACCTCGCACAATTACTACCATTGGCACCACCTCTTTCACATCCACCTCGGTCGCTGCGGCCTACGCCATCACATCGAGGCTACCTCGGTTCCGCACCATGCTGATCCACGATGGGTCAAGGATGATCTGGCGATTATCCAATGGATCTACATGCGCATCTCTACCAAGCTCTTCAACCTCGTCTCCAATGACGGCGCCACCGCCTCCGAGCTATGGGCCGCTCTGGGCTAACTGTTCCAGGACAACAGCGACACTCGAATCAACACTCTTCATACTGAGCTTCGCACCACCACCCAAGGGGATTCGACGGTCACCGTCTTCTGCCAGCGCCTCAAGGCCATCGGTGATGAACTTCGCGAGCTTGGTGATCCCGTCGACGATCGCACGCTCATCAACGCCCTTCTTGTTGAACTCGGCGAGCAATTTGACAAGCAAATCGCCTTCATCCCCATGATGCGGCCACGTCCCTCCTTCACCGAAGTCCGCTCCATGCTCCAACTCGAAGCCCAGACGCAAGCTCGCAAGGCCGGTCGTCCGCAGCAACTCTTCCACGCCAGTACACGGCCACCGGCCCCTCCCGCGGCTTCTACGACTCCTACGGCTTCCACGGCTCCTGCCCTTCTGCCTACACCACCGCCTCCCCCGGGCTGGCATCCGAGTCCAAATTACCGTGGGAAGAATCCGGTGTATCGGCCACCGCATACTCGTACCAGCACACCTCCTTCAGGTGGCTCCTCTTCATCGACACCAGCACCGCCACCGGTCGCGCCCACTACTACGCCACGTTCATTCAAACTTTAGGATTTCTCCCATCTAAATCGGATTCCTCCCTGTTTATCTTTCGTTCCTCTCACGACACCGCATATCTGTTGTTGTATGTCGATGATATTGTTCTCACCGCTTCCTCTGACTCCTTTCTCAATCACATAATTTCTCTACTCAACAAAGAATTTTCTATGACCGACCTTGGCACCCTCCATCATTTTCTTGGTGTTGCCGTTTCTCGCTCCAAAAATAGCCTCTTCCTTTCCCAACACCAATATACTTGACCTATTATCTCGTACTGGCATGTCTGATTGTCAACCCTCTTGTACACCCGTTGATGTCGGTTCCAAACTTTCTGCCGACGGTGCTCCTATTTCTGATCCCCGTCTCTATCGTAGTCTCACAGGTGCTCTTCAGTACGCAACTCTCACTCGTCCCGATATCTCCTACTCTGTTCAACAAGCCTGCTTATATATGCATGATCCTCGTTTACCTCACTTTAATCATATCAAACGCATACTTCGATATCTCAAAGGTACTCTTGATCATGGTTTATGAATTAATTGTTCCTCTCCCACAAGTTTGACAGCTTATTCTGATGCGGACTGGGCAGGTTGTCCAGACACTCGACGATCCACATCCGGCTATTGTGTTTATTTGGGTGATAATCTTGTTTCATTGTCCTCTAAAAGACATGTCACAGTCTCTAGGTCGTCAGCTGAAGCGGAGTACATGTCGGTTGCTCATGCCATCGCCGAATCAATTTGGCTTCGTCAACTTATGGCTGAGCTTCATCGTCCCATTGAGCATGCCACCATTGTCTATTGTGACAACATCTCTGCAGTCTACATGGTCTCCAACCCAGTTCATCATCGCCGAACGAAGCACATTGAGATTGATATTCATTTTGTTCGAGAGAAGGTTGCGCCCTCGGCAAAGTGTGTGTTCGTCATGTTCCAACTAGTGCTCAGTTTGCAGATATCTTCACCAAGGGACTATCGACAGCTCCATTCACCGACATACGTTCCAGTCTCAACATCGTCACACCCGACGTTGACACTGCGGGAGGGTGTTAGCAATACGTGATCACCCAGGATACCAATACGTGTACTACAAGGATACCAAAACCCTAGCCCTATGTCGGTTCTCCATGTACTTTATATACGATGTAATCCCCTCTGTTTAGATCAATACAATCAAGAGTTATCTCAATTATCAACATCCTCCAAGCCACCATCTGCGTTGTAGCCCGATAGCCAAGCTTGACGCGCAGCAGCAGCAGCAGCACGTACACTGGAGGAAGAACTCGTCAACCAGCCGTGCTGGGTGCGAAGGCGGGGCAATAGGCCAGTGAGACAACGGAGGTTGGCGGTCGGCAACATAAGGGTAAGATGAAATCAATAATTATGTTAACTGTTGTAAATAAAGTTAAATCATACATGAAGTACAAAAACAATTCATATTAGGGTCTATGGAACAAACGTAAATTTCCCATAATGGTAAGATGTTTCAAATGTGAAATTAATAGAAAAATGATTGCGTGCCTTTGTTTATTGACTACAATATATTGTATGTAGAAGTAGCATAGGCAAAGCATGGTAGATTGACACTGCCAAAAGTTCATGGACTGAGAGAGTAAAAACACCTCTTTGGAGCATGAAACCGGCACAGATATTATGAAGTAAAAATTGCAGATCAAAAGCTAACAATATGCATACAGCTAGGGACTTTAAAATGCACCTACTAATTACAGGAAATTGATCACACTAATCATTTTAACCAAATCTTTTAGGGATATAACCAACTGCTCAATATCTCAGAGAAACCTATCCAGCAGTCAATACTTTCCGAGAATCAATGCTTCATACACAATAATGTGAAAGCTAAACATGCAGATTTATGAAATAGTAGCAAAATAAACCGTGGAGTTATGTACAAAGGAAGAATGCTTTAATTGATTGACATGATCAGAAAAGAACATAATGGGCTCTAGTGTATTCTCAGAGAGTAGTGTCAGTGATTATCAAAGTAAATTGGATCCAAAAATACATTTATTGTTTTCTTGCAACGGTGTTCACAGCCCAAAAACCCAAATATATAGAATAATGTATGAGCACCCGTAGGCTTGGATTTACTTATGTTATTCAGGATGTAACTAAAAACAAAACCATGAAATGTGTGTATACTCCCCCTCAAGTTCCCATATAAAAAACCATATGTGCTAGGCTAAAACCATGGAAACTTATGAATGGTTTGGATCACCAATAACATGCTCCTCGAGCAGTTTGATGAAAACGGGACACTCCTTCATGGCAACCTCAATGACGACCTAGAGCACTACATCATACAATTTGTTTTGGAAACTCAACATCCTACAGAGCAGAAAAAGGAATTAGACTGAAAACACATGATCAATGATCAGGCGACAACGGTGTTTGGGCACGGTCCAAGACGTCGTTCATGGAGAAACTTTTTAACAGTCCGGGTGTGGCTTATTGTGGTGATAGTTTCTAGTGCTTCGCTGATTGTTTGACGACGGTATTTTTTTCTCTTTATTTTTCTTTTGGCTGTGTGCATTTTTTATGTCTTGATTTTAACATTATGTTGTTGAAAAGACTGGATGTAATTGATATTTGTCCAAAGAAACACAGGGCCGGGAGCGTAGCACGACTGTTCCGATGGATGGATCGATCGAGGCTAACCTGGCTTCAAATTAATTGATACATACTCCTCTTCTCTTTCCGTTTTCTCCAAACAAAACACAACCAAAAGAAAAGTACTCCCTCCATTTTTTTTAGAACGGAGGAAGCACTGCACCTTGGAGACGAAAACACTTTTGCAGAAGGGTATCTTTACCAAAACCATCTCTGCGTATCGACCGTTTTAACGAGTATCGATGTTTTGACACTCAGTAAAGGGTAAAGGTGTCGGGAAAATCACGTTTTTCTGCACTGGATCTAACATCGAACATCGGGCGCATCACACGGACCTGGCCAGTAGGTAAATTGTTATAAAATATCCACTTAATATATAGCTCTTTGAACTTTGGACGGTAGCTCTCTGATCGATGGATCTGCCGGCCCTTTAAGAATGCCATCCCCATCTCCCTCCTAGTACAACAACTCCAACAGCACTTTCTACTTGCTAACACAAACCACCACATAATCGAGAGGAGAGGCCGGGAAGGAGCAGAGAGTAGCCATGGCGGACCTGACGGTGGGGCTGTCCAAGACGGTGGTGGCGGGGGCGCTGACCAAGGTCCAGTCGGCGATTGACGAGGACACCAAGCTCCGGCAAAAGGCGCAGCGTGACCTGGTGACCATTACCCTGGAGTTCGAGATGATGAACGCCTTTCTCAGCGTCGCCAACGAGGACAGAAGCACCAACAATCTGGTGATGACCTGGGTGAGGCATGTCCGTGAACTGGCCTACGACCTGGAAGACTGCGTGGAGTTTGTTATCCATCTGGACAGCAAGCGGATCTTCTGGCGTCGGCTGCTCCCGTCGTGCGTGGTAGGCGCGCTGCCGCTGGACCAGGCAGTAATGGAGATAGAGGAGCTCAAGAGCAAGGCCAAGGAGCTGAGCGAGTGTTACTCCCGCTACAGCCGTATTAGCAAGCATTCCTCCAAGCTCACCATGCTGCAACAACAAGACGCTAGCCGGCTCACTCGTGAAACATCAACCAACATGCTCAGTGAGGCCAAGTACGCCACGAGAAGGTCGCAAGGCTTAGGAGATCTGGTTCAGTTGATCACCAACAAAGACTCTGAAGACCCTCATCTTCAAGTGATCTCGGTGTGGGGTACAGATGGCAATCGTGGGATCACCTCCATCATCAGGAAGGCGTACAATGATCCAGAAATCTGCAAGAACTTTGCGTGTCGTGCCAGGGTGAAGCTCATGCATCCTTTCAACCCCAATGACTTCATGCGGCGCTTCATGGCCCAGGTCTACGCCGCGGACACTTACGACAACCAGGGTCAGATCTGGGTGTACATGTCTTGAGGAAGATGAAGGCCAAGCAAGAGGACCTCCTGAAGGAGTTTGTAGAAGAAGTCAACAGAAAGACTTACCTCGTCGTCTTGGATAACTTGACCGACCTGGAGGATTGGGATGCCGTGAGGATGTTCCTTCCTGACATGAAGAATGGCAGCTGGATTATTGTGTCCACGGATCAATTCGAGATCGCAAGCCTGTGCGTTGGACCTTCTTACCAACGATTGGAGCTGGAGCACTTCTCGCGTGACCACTCGGTTTGTGCATTCTTCCAGCAGGTAACTAGTTCAGCACCAAACACCTTCAATTACTTTCAAAAAATATTTTTAAACTCTAGAAGTTGTTACAGTATTTTACTTGCACGCCAACACAATTTTAGTGCATACCTTTGATCATTGCTATACATGTCTTTACCGAAATTGTGCAAAAGTTTCAAGATTTTTCCTAGCCCACGTGTGTCAATTAACAGCTCTGCTCACATGCAGGGTTCTCAATATTATGGAAACAAAGAAGAGAAACCAATGGCATATGAAGGGGGCCCAGGTTTTTTTTTTTTTGAAACAAGGCAAAAGTTTTGCCTTTTATATTGATATAGAAGGAGCAAACAACAGAGGCCTAGGCCAAAATGAAAAGAAGATACAAAACCGGCCAGAGCAAAAAACTCAGCCGATCATAACTTATACAACTCGGCCCTCGACACGGTCCAGCACACGCTAGAAAGGGCAGAAGAACAAGACGTAGGCCTCCTACTCGGCTGAAGGAGCAAACTCCACACCCCCTGGAACAGCCAGGCCCAAGAGCGCGTCGTCAACAGCGGCAAGCCTCGGGATGTTGAGCTTGAAAAGACGAGCGAGGCCTGCAAAGCCGAGTCAGACATCTGTGTCTTGTAGCTACCCACAAACTGCTTCCGAGCCTGCTCAAAAGGGGCATCATCTGCAACTTGAATTCCCATCTTTTTGTTCAGCACGCGGGTAACTTTATCCATGGTGTGCAGCTTCGGTTTGTCTCCTAGCCGAGCACTTTGCCGAATCTCCGGCATCGACACCTCAACACGGGCCAAGACCGGTGTCCGAGGTGCAGGACAAGGAAGCAGGGGCACATCCGACCTGGTGAAGAGGTCTTGGACCGAGCTCAGCAACGGGGTCACGACATCTCCGTCAGCGCTCACCCCTGCCGCCCCGCCAAGGGCCGACGAGGGAGCCAGGAGATCACCCAACAAAATAGCTTCAGCGTCCTCTTCTGAATCAGCATCCAGCAACGACTCCGAGTCTTCATCGACGATGTCCTCGACGGTGACAATGTCATCAGCGTATTGCTTCATCGGCGTCACCCCGGAATTGAAGGATTGCTGCAGCTCCCTAACCGGACATGGAGGGGTGTCAAAACCATCCAGCTCGAAGCCGCCCGACAGCGATGCACAAGGCGACGTGATCTCGTGGCAGAGATCAGATCCGCCATTCAACTTCCTCTCCGCCAGCTGGCACGCCGCTTCGCCAACTTGCACATCCTCGTTGCCGCACAGAGAAGGCGAGAGTGACGGGGACCTCGCCCGCAGACAGGCAGCATGGCGTCGATGAGCACCTCCGCCCGAGAGGTGATGTCACGAGCGCGCTCGATCCAATCACACGCAGCCGTTGAAGCGGCGAGGATGGGGGCAACGGCGTCGGCCACGAGCTCCTTGAGCTCGGCCCGGAGAGATTCCGCCATGTCGGAGAGGATGGCACGCATCTCGTCGGCGAGGAGGCAAGCGCACGGATGGAGTTGTGGCGGATGAATCGTCGCGGCGTGCTTCAAGGGCGGCGGCAGCGGGGGGGGGGGGGGGGGGTGGGGCGGCGGACCTTGACGGTGCAGGCTTGATGATGTCGCGTGGAGCGGCGGTGACAGCAGCCCACGAAAGGGCTCCCGGCGTGAGCGGAGAGGACGCAGGCTGTCGAGAAGGATGGCTGGCGGCCCCGAGGCGAGCAGACTTGGAGGCGCGCCGGAGCGGGCAATCCCTCTCCTGTATGAATGAGGTTAATGATTGGATGACCAATTACCCCCTTGTTGGACGCGAGTCAGAAATGAATGAACTTCGCAGGTGTACGGCTGGGGCACGTTTCAGTTATTCCAGGTTATATCCGTTTGGGGGATAGCTGGCATTGGGAAATCTGCTCTTGTTAGAAACTTGTTCTATGATAGAATGCTTAACACCAAGCAGTTTAACAAGTACTGTTGGGTGGATGTATCACATCCATTCAGTTTAAGGGATTTTTCACGAAGCTTAATTTCAGATCATCATTCAGAAAAAACCCTATTAAAGAGTGTCGCGAGCTTCTGAGTATATATCAGTGTCTCGTAGTTATTGATGATCTCCAGTCCAAAGAAGAATGAGACTTAATACAGGCTTCATTGGTATCTACATATTCTGGAAGTATTATCATCGTCATTACAACTGAAGCCAGCACCGTTACCTATTGCACAAATAACGAAGATCAAGTCTTTAATGTGAAAGGTCTAGAAGCTACAGCAGCCATGGATCTCTTCAGGAAAGAGGTGTGTTCAAGCTATATTCTTTTTTGTTTTTAATTTCAAGAGAACTAGTAGAGTATCTAGTTAGACTTTCTCCATTCTTGTTCTGATAAACTTGACACTTCATGCATAGCTAGTTTGCTTTGTCCGGGACATCTAGTTTGTTGGCTCTGGGATGCGATCCTCCCTCACATCACATCCTTCTTTTCTTTGAGATTGGTGCAGGCAATTAATTTTTTCAAGAACATGCACGAATGCATGTCATGACATTAAGATTAGAAGGGTATTACATATTACAAGTGCAGCCGTTCTTTTTTTCGTGCAGGCAATTAATGTATTAGTATATCTGAATTACTGATCGTATAGGTTCTATACTCTGAGAATCTGTTTTGGCTCATACGTGTATACGTGTAGCTGCACTCACTATTCACAACCGCATTTTAACATTTCAAAAAAATCAAACAATTTTTTTGGGTGTACATACAAACAATTTTTAAACATGTTTGAGACGTATGTAAAAAAGACAGATTCAGGTGTTCCAAAATGATTTCGAACGAGACATTATTTCGTCTTTCTACAGGTCACAAAAAATGTATTTTTTTTGGCGAAATTTTTTGTGTCGGCTTAAAATATCCTGATATATACTTGAAATTTTTTCTCAGTATTTTTTGACACTTTAAAATTCATTTTTCATAACGGTGCATCTAGACCTATGATGCAAAACATCATGCCCTATACTTTCTCCAAGTTTAGACCGTCGCATTGATGACCTGGGCCATTACCATAATGTGGGCCTGCATATCAAGTGGATGTTTCCCGGCCGCTGCATCATGAATTTTGGCTTTCAAAGCTGCGCTTAAGCCTGTGGATTCCCGGTTTAAGCCGGTTTGCACAGTTTCCTCAAACCAGACTGTTTGACACGGTTTAAACTGTTTAGGTAGCACGTGAGATCACGGCCGGTGTGGTCCGGGCCGGTTACATGGTGTGTAAATGGTTTGGGACCAGTGCTCAGCGAGACATCAGAGAGCAGAAATGCATAAGAAGACTTCCGATTTAGCAATGGCATGTTCGCTACACGCCACTCGGTAAGACTTAGCCGTGGCAGTGTGCGTTGCACATCACTGGTAACAATTATCTGTGGCGTATAACCAGTGGGGTGTGCATATACACGCCACTAGGGGCAAAATCGACACGCCACTAGTAGACTATTTCGTACTAGTGCATATAGACCAAACTAACTCTTCTTCACATCAAGTTGAGATACCGAACGGTTGTGAAAAAAGCCACGACAAGAAGAGTGGGAAATGTGGTCATGTGAGCCCCATGAGAAAATATCTCAGCATATCTCTACCATGCTCATTCTTTAAACCATGTGCCATAGGATGTGCCTTGTAGGGCTCAAGAGAGTCATCAGAATGACTCTTAACCTTGCAAATTGACTTGCGAGTGTGAGGCCGAACACAAAAAGGGAGATAAACAACCCACATGTCAGTATGCTCTAGTGCAACAAGCTCCTCCGCTCTCTCGTGCATGCTGCCATTTGAGATGAAGAACGATATCACGATAACAAGACGACGACTCAAATAATAACAATACTACCATGACCATAGTGGTCAATAGCTAGATCCTCACAAGCATGAAACCCATATATTGGAGGAGGTGGTGCATAAGGAGAAGAAGATACTTCATCAGGTAGATGCCACATAAGGATGAAAAGGTGCATCAGGCGAATACAACACATCAAGAGAAGATGACGCATCAAACGAAGGAGATACATTAGGAACATCATGAACTCATGGACGACGAATGTAGTGGAGAGGATACGACTGAAAATGTGAGGAAGAACCAATAGAAGCCTTGGAGACGAAGGAGGGTGCTAAGGGGGAGAATTCACAACGTGGAGACTTAGGTGTACCAAGAAAAATTAGGAAAGAAAGAGACTCGACAAAGGAACATCAGAAGTCATCATGCGACGAATGGCATGATCCAAACTGTAGTAGCTCTTGTGATCAAAAATATATCCAAGGAAGGCACACTCAACGAGGTGAGCATTGTATCCATGATTACAAAGACCAATATATATACATGTGCATATGTGGTGAATATGCAAAAATTCCCTTATAGAATAGGAAAAATAACGGCAATACATGGAAAGTGTAAAGTATTGTAACAAATTTCACGTATTAAGTTATATATTGATTTTTAATATTCAAGATGTGTTCTTATTCTTAGTTGGGATTCATAGTTAAAATGTAAAAAACACAATTGATGATTGAACACAAGAGTAGGTAACAACTTAAAATTTGAAGATTACCGAAATAGACTTCAAATTATGAAATTGTGTGTGAGATTTCACTTCTTATCATCCAAAGTGAATCATTACAAAATCGATTACAATGGAGTTCATTTTATTGTATAATGCGAACTTCAATTTTGAAACCATAATATGCGCATTTTTGCGTGAAATAATGAAAAATACTAATTATCTCAATTATAACATATATATGCAAAACCCTAATAAACACGGTCTTATTAAGTCTTGTAAACAAAATTTAATCGTATTGTTAGAAAAAACTTATTTTGTTAGACAATACTTAACGCTAAGAACCTGTAATAATAATTGATCAGTATATTTTACATATAATCCAGAATGGTAGCCTCAAGACACAACTCATTGGAAATATACATCAAAACAACCATGGATCTTCAACTTTGATATAGCATGTTCTGCACGCTTGCAAGAAAAGCGGAAGATAATATGACGGTTAATTTGTGAACCAGAAAAATTCAGCTATAAATTGTTCTATTGAAGAAACATTTCATCTAATATGAAAATATTCATATTTTTCTAGTGTGTGTTAAACCTGGTGGTATAGTTATGAAATTTAAGACATACTTTTAATAATGTACAAACTTAGTTGAAGAAGCTTTGAAAGGTACAAACATTATTATGGACAGGAAACCAAATAAGCAAATAAGGATAGTATCACTAGATAGACGCAGTACGTGCCAATTTTGAAAGAAAAATGTTTATAATTTTGACAATTATATTATGAGATGCTTTGCCTAAAATATGTAATGGTGTCAGTTTTAACCTAACAACACAGAAAATGTGTCAAAATTAGAGATGTATTTTCTTCACATTCTCTAAAATGACATCTATTTAATCATGGTCGGATGTATATCCACAAGGAAATATATGCATTCTTGAGGGTATAGGGTAACTAATAAACATACACATGAACAAATTTCATCTATACTTTTCTTGCACATGTTCAGTAAACTTATCCCGATTTGAAACATTAAAATATAATTGATGGTTAGCTTGCTAATTAACAAATGTTAATAATTGTTTAAATTGTTTCAAAACGCTGAGTACAACTAGACGCATAAACATAAACGACGGCGACATGCACACACTAGACAACATCCATTGACCCCAAAAAGGATATCCCACTTATCGGATATCACCCAAGATGGCAACCCTGGGGTTTTCGCACTAGTGGACACGGCATACAACAACCTTGCTTCCAGCTACCGTACCATCGGTTGGTTCTCCTGTATAACAGTTAAATTGTATGAATAATATGTAGACAGAAAGGATCTATACTTCCTTTTAAACTTACGTATCCATGTTTTTGCAAATGATATTTATTTCATCTGATGACAATGGCAACTCTTACTTTCACCTCAGAACCCTAATTATTAGAGAACTTTTCTGCATGGTTTATAAAGCAACATTTATTTAACTACGGTTTTCTCTCTGTAACGGTCATATCACGGGGATCTCTTGTTCACAATTGTAGGTAAAATTAGAAACCTATGAATGAATTATTTTATTTACTTTTTTGCAACTATACATTAAAAATGCATACATGTGTAGCATAACATATGTGTTTGATCGCGCACTCTATATTCTGCATCCAATATATGAGAATATAATTGACATTTACCATGCTTAGTGATGAATTTTTCGAAATATAGGTACACAGGAAGAATCCGTTAAGCCCTTTAAATTATCACAAAGATGCAGAGATAGACAAACTTATTTGGAAGTGTGGAGGCCTTCCGAAGTGATAGTTTCTATAGCTGCCTTATTGGCCACACAGACCGTAACAT